>WNWK01001666.1:32500-40000 GCA_009830355.1 Cherax destructor | reverse complement strand
CTGTTATCCATGGTCATCTATCATAACATACATAGAAGGTAGTTGGCTGTTGTGGGTCGCATCAAATTAAGGACCTTTGAAAATGAACTAACTACCCATGAACTAACTATTCATGAACTACTCATGAACTAACTATCCTACGTGGCTTTACTTTAGGTTACTCAGGTTTAATAAACCCGGATTTACATCACTGGAAAGATATCTTCGTTGTAAGTGTCAAATATGTTGTGGTAGATGATTACCCTGTGTATCTCAGACTGCTCAACAAACATACTCAGCGCTCCCAGCTGCTGTCATCTCTGCTGCTGAGGTAATCTGATACTGTTCGCTGTACCAGAGGCTGTTGACTTTCACATTGGACCGAAATATTGCATTCTTGTACCTCCTTGTTCCCTTTCATCCAGCTGTCTTGTGACTTATACTTCCCACCTCTTGTTTTCTTCTGTGTGTGTGTGTATGTGTGTGTGTGTGTGTGTGTGTGTGTGTGTGTGTGTGTGTGTATTTCCCCTTTTCATCTCGACCTCTTATTGACCTCTAACAGGTTTGGTAAATATAATTATCATTATCCTTGCCTCAACCCTTCCACCCAGTTTATCTCCTCTATCTCTCTCTCTCTCAGGAGAGTTTAACGTGGAGTCTCCACGTTAAACTCTCCTTCCTTGAAAATCATTTGCTCCCAGTATAGCTTTCGTAAAACACTTAACAGAGCTTTGCCGCTAAAACCACTGCCCAGCAGTTTAGAGAATAACAAAACACACACACACACACACACACACACACATATATATACATATATTATTGCAACCACGAACGAATGGTATTTAATCAATAATAACACTGCGACTAGCCAAGGACTCGAACCCATGTAGTTTTGTCCCGCCTCATGGTGAGCGAAAATCACATGACGCTCTAACCCACAGGAGCGTCATGTGATTTTCGCTCACCATGAGCGGACCAAACGACATGGGTTCGAGTCCTGGATAGTCGAGTGTTTATTGATATATATATATATATATATATATATATATATATATATATATATATATATATATATATATATATATAAATCAGTTTTGGTGTGGAGGGACGGAGCTGAGTGCAGCAACCCGGGCGTAAGCACGCACGCTCACGCACATACAAACACACACACGCCCCGATGGCATGGTGGCTAGCGCTCTTGCTTCACGCACGGAGGGCCCGGGTTCAATTCCCGGCGGGGCCGAAACATTTCGAAGTGTTTCGTTACACACACACACATACATACAACAGGCCTAGTGTCTAATCGACATGTGCCTAGGACAAAATGGTAACTAACTAACTAACATACACAGGTAAGAGACACACACACACACACATGCACGTGCGTCCCGTTCCTATGAATGGAGAGGACTTTCAAAAGGATAATCCTGGAGAGGCGGATGTTTATCCTACACTGGATGAATAATACCTTGGATGACAGGAGAGTGTGAAAGTATCGGGGGGAGGTATTAGATGTACCGGAAGGAGGTGTAAGATGTACCGGGAGGAGGTGTAAGATGTACCGGGAGGAGGTGTAAGATGTACCGGAAGTAGGTGTAAGATGTAATGGGAGGTGTAAGATGGGTGTACCGGGGGAGGTGTAAGATGTATTTGGGGGAGGTGTAAGATGTACCGGGAGGAGGTGTAAGTTGTACCGGGAGGAGGTGTAAGATGTACCGGGAGGAGGTATAAGATGTACCGGGAGGAGGTGTAAGATGGGTGTACCGGGGGAGGTGTAAGATGTATCGGGAGGAGGTGTAAGATGGGTGTACCGGGGAAGTGTAAGATGTATCGGGGGGAGGTGTACTGGTAGGTGTAAGAGGTACTGGGAGGAGGTGTAAGATGTACCGGGAGGAGGTGTAAGATGGGTGTACCGTGGGAGGTGTAAGATGTACCGGGAGCAGAGACGAATGCTTCTTGTGTAGAGTGATGACGTGAAGATGACTTCATTCCTCTTCCTTCCCTCCTCGGGCAACACAAACACTGTGAGGCACCGCTGTCACCATTTATAAGGAAATGGTTGCTTGTGTCTTCTTGCAGGCAGGGTAGCAATAATAAGGCTTCGGAGGCTTCTTACTTTATTTGCAATAACGTGAGAGTACACAGGCAGTGTGTTCTGTGCCCTGTTCCTGCGAGAGAGAGACCGAGTTTTTTTTACTGCCAGTCATGGTCGGGGACGACCATGGTGGTGCGTGGCCGAGCAAATGTAGACAGCCTATGCTGTCTGCCAGCTGAGATCATATTTCGTGACATGCTTGTGCTGCCACCTATAGGCCCATACCCACTTCAGTCTGCCCCACCATGTTCCTTCCTCACTTCTTGTCCATGCATCCTAGAGTAAACAAGGCCTGCTCCTCTCTCCCTTGCATGGGCATGGCCCCTCCGGGCCATGGGCACTAACACACTGCCTGTGTACCCTCACATTATTGCAAATAAAGTAAGAAGCCTCTGAAGCCTTATCATTGCTACCCTGCCTGCAAGAAGACACAAGCAACCATTTCCTTATAAATGGTGACAGCGGTGCCTCACAGTGTTTGTGTTGCCCGAGGAGGGAAGGAAGAGGAGTGAAGTCATCTTCACTTCATCACCCTACACAAGAAGCATCCGTCTCTCAACGAGTTATCCTGATGTTGTGTCTGCAAGTCTCAGCATCCAGACACAGGTACAAGCAGGATCCAGGCCGAAATTTGTCGAATTTCTTCGAGACATAGTGGCGTCCCGGCAACTCCACGCCACAGCGTCCCACGCTGTTTCTCAGTCATGTGCTCAGCCTTACCAGCATGTTCTGTTGTTTTCAGCTCAGCACGGCTATTTCAGCAAGTCAGAGGTGAGTTTGTGGTGATTTCAGCGTCTAGTGTGGGTGTCTCCCTCGTGTGTTGTGAGGTGAGAGAAGGAAGCAGCCGGTGTTCCTCGCCTGTCTTACCCACACTCTACCATAACACCCACGCTCGCCCTAGTGTATGCCACCACTGCCCACTCCCTCTCTGCCGTGTTTTCTGTGAATTTCCTTGTGAATTCTTGCTAGAGCTGTGTATCCGAGTGCCCGAGGTCACTCGAAGACACGTGAAGCAAGCCACGTGGGGTGATCATGAAGCCACGTGGATCACCAAGCCACGTGGATCACCAAGCCCCATGGGAAGATATCGAAGCCACGTGGGTTGTGACGAAGCCAGGTGGGTTACCAAGCCAGATCCCAAGCCACATGCTGTGGCCTGATGCCGCATCAAGCCATGACGTCACCATGCCACTGACGTCACCCACGATGCTGCCCGACTTCACGACGTCACCTTGCTGCTGTCACCTACGATGCTGCCCGATGTCACTCCAGGACGTCACCCACGATGCCTGATGTCACCTCGCGATGTCACCTCATGACATCCCTCAAGACGTCACCTTGCGACGTTTGCTGACGTCACCTCGTGATGTCACCCCATGACATCACCTCACGTCACGCCTGACATCACCACATGATGTCATGTATTCTGTTTTCACAGTGAGCATTTTATTTTCAGTATTGTCGAGAAGTTTGAGAGAAGATATATGTCGTGTGTTAATTATTTCCTCTCAGTCAGTGTTTTCACGTGTTCGTGTATGGTTTAGTGCCAATTTTTTGCACAGAAAAGCGTCACGTGCTAGTAAGCCATGTTGTACCGCATGTGCAGTAGGTGTGCGCAGTTTTCCATGTGTCCTGTGTAGTCTTGAGCACAGCTGTTTGTGGACCACAGTATGTTCTCCCAGACCACTGTGTAGCACCTCGAGTGTGTTACCCGTCACCGTCACCCGGTGTGACCCGTGCTTGACAGCTGACATTAGTCAGTTCAGGCGTCAGTTACGAGCGTACGAGCCCCATGTACAGAAAGCTCTTATTGTTCACTGCTCGTAATGCCTTGCTGAATCGTAACCGCGACGATTTCCCCATCTAGACCCGTTCCACTTCACCTCCTAGACCACCTGAGGACGCTTAGACCATCCTCTGCTGTAACTTCAACTGTCGAGAGAATGACACTCGTCAAGCCGCAGTAGCCCTGTCCTGTCGGCAGGCGATTGTCAGCCTTGTGTCACAGCTTCAGTGAGCAGCCTGCACAAAGATGATGTCACTTTGACTGCTAGCCCACTCACTGCAGTAAGGTGTATGCTGTTATGACCTCCAGATATTTTGCCGAGTCGTCTCTGCCACGACTCACTCCACACTCGCCAGCAGTGACAGCCTCAGCGAAAGTACCAGTCGAGAAATGTCCTCCTGAGTCGCTTGCCAGAAGTCCTGCCCAGTTGTGACTATTGACGACGCTTCACTCGAGGGCACCAGCAGGTTGTGCCGCAGGTTGAGTGAACCCTGCAGCGACTACTACGATGACTTCACCGCTCCAGAGGAAACCGTACCCTTTTACGTCACAGCTCAACCGCAGCGATGTCTCCTGTGTTGCAGTATCTGTCCAGACGCAAGAAGGTGTGCAGTGATGCCCATCGACGCTCACTGCATTAGACCACGAAGCACACCCTTTTTTTTCTTCCTCATGTCCACATGTATATATATATATATATATATATATATATATATATATATATATATATATATATATATATATATATATATATATATATATATATATATATATATATATATATATATAAAGTATAATATATATATATATAGTAAATATATATATATATATATATATATATATATATATATTTTTAGTATATATATATATATATATATATATATATATATATATATATATATATATATATATATATATATATATATATATATATATATATATATATATATATATATATATATATATATATATATATATATATATATATATATATTTTTATATTTTAAGTGTTCTGTGCCTCTGTTCTTGCAGAGAGAGACCGAGTTTTTTTTACTGCCAGTCATGGTTAGGGTCGACCATGGGTAGGTGGCCGAGCAATATGTATCGCCAGTAAGCCTACATGCCTAGTTCCCATAGTTTCCACCAGGGGGCAGGTCTCTGGGTGGGTATGCCAGACTTGCCTCTCTCTCACTCTCAGCGGCCTTCACTCAGTCCACAAGGCCTACTCCTCTCTCCCTCGCTGGGCATGGCCCTCCTGGGCCATGGGCAAAACACTGCCTGTGTACCCTCACGTTATCGCAAATAAAGTAAGAAGCCTCCGAAGCCCTTATCATTCATTCACCGCTTGCAGCATAACGACACAAGCAACCATTTTGTATATAGGGAGGAGGTGTAAGCTGTACCGGGGGAGGTGTAAGATGTACTGGGAGGTGTAAGATGTACCAGGAGGAGGTGTAAGATATACCGGGAGGTGTAAGATGTACCGGGAGGAGGTGTAAGATGTACCGGGAGGAGGTGTAAGATGTACCGGGAGGAGGTGTAAGATGTACTGGGAGGAGATGTAAGATGTACCGAGAGGAGGTGTAAGATGTACCGGGAGGAGGTGTAGAATGTACTGGAAGGAGGTGTAAGATGTACCGGGAGGAGGTGTAAGATGTACTGGGAGGAGGTGTAAGATGTACTGGGAGGAGGTGGAAGATGTACCGGGAGGAGGTGTAGAATGTACTGGAAGGAGGTGTAAGATGTACTGGGAGGAGGTGTAAGATGTACTGGGAGGAGGTGTAAGATGTACTGGGAGGAGGTGGAAGATGTACCGGGAGGAGGTGTAGAATGTACTGGAAGGAGGTGTAAGATGTACCGGGAGGAGGTGTAAGATGTACTGGGAGGAGGTGTAAGATGTACTGGGAGGAGGTGGAAGATGTACTCGGAGGAGGTGTAGAATGTACTGGAAGGAGGTGTAAGATGTACTGGGAGGAGGTGTAAGATGTACTGGGAGGAGGTGGAAGATGTACTGGGAGGAGGTGTAGAGATGTACTGGAGGAGGTGGAAGATGTACCGGGAGGAGGTGTAGAATGTACTGGAAGGAGGTGTAAGATGTACCGGGAGGAGGTGTAAGATGTACTGGGAGGAGGTGTAAGATGTACTGGGAGGAGGTGTAAGATGTACTGGGAGGAGGTGTAGAATGTACTGGGAGGAGGTGTAAGATGTACTGGGATGAGGTGTAAGATGTACTGGGAGGAGGTGTAAGATGTACTGGGAGGAGGTGGAAGATGTACCGGGAGGAGGTGTAGAATGTACTGGAAGGAGGTGTAAGATGTACCGGGAGGAGGTGTAAGATGTACTGGGAGGAGGTGTAAGATGTACAGTGAGGAGGTGTAAGATGTACCAGGAGGAAGTGTAAGTTATACCGGGAGGTGTAAGATGTACCGGGAGGATGTGTAATATGGGTGTACTGGGGGAGGTGTAAGATGGGTGTATGAGAAGTACTCTTCAAGGATCACTAATGTTTTGATCCTTCTAGTTCCTTCACCCTACAACACTACTAGGATACTGCTAGTTCCTTCACCCTACAACACTACTAAGATACTGCTAGTTCCTTCACCCTACAACACTACTAAGATACTGCTAGTTCCTTCACCCTACAACACTACTAAGATACTGCTAGTTCCTTCACCCTACAACACTACTAGGATACTGCTAGTTCCTTCACCCTACAACACTACTAGGATACTGCTAGTTCCTTCACCCTACAACACTACTAAGATACTGCTAGTTCCTTCACCCTACAACACTACTAGGATACTGCTAGTTCCTTCACCCTACAACACTACTAGGATACTGCTAGTTCCTTCACCCTACAACACTACTAGGATACTGCTAGTTCCTTCACCCTACAACACTACTAGGGATACTGCTAGTTCCTTCACCCTACAACACTACTAGGATACTGCTAGTTCCTTCACCCTACAACACTACTAGGATACTGCTAGTTCCTTCACCCTACAACACTACTAGGATACTGCTAGTTCCTTCACCCTACAACACTACTAGGATACTGCTAGTTCCTTCACCCTACAACACTACTAGGATACTGCTAGTTCCTTCACCCTACAACACTACTAGGATACTGCTAGTTCCTTCACCCTACAACATTATCCTACAATGCAATTTTTAACTATGTAAAGTAACTTACAGACATTATCTTGTCTCTTCCCTGTACAGGTAGTGTGACTGTCTCTTGTGTCCCTCAGCTAAGCACCGGAGGTAAGGGACAAAACTCCTCTCACTGTTTAAAAGTCTTAAGAGGCACGTAAATTCCCTCGTCTCCTAATAACATGTTCATTTTTTCCCATTGTAATCTACCTTGTCCATAATTGCTATCGCATTTGCTTTGTCTGTTTCGTAAGGTGAAGTCTACGATCTGAGATCTGAGACCTGAGATCTGAGACCTGAGATCTGAGATCTGAGACCTGAGATCTGAGATCTGAGATCTGAGACCTGAGATCTGAGACCTCTGCAACACAATTATCATCAAAGATTTGTTAAGTTATAGTACCATGAATTAAGGGAAGGTCCTGGACTTCACCTTACGAAACAGACAAAGTAAATGCGATAGTAATTATGGACAAGGTAGATTATA
>WNWK01001666.1:17500-27500 GCA_009830355.1 Cherax destructor | reverse complement strand
CAGTGACTTTGATGTGTTGCTGATCATCCATCAGTGATGTGATGTTTGGATCATCCATAGTGATGGTGATGTGTTGTATCATCCATCAGTGACGGTGATATTTGTGATCATCCATCAAGTGACGTGATTGTTTGTGATCATCCATCAGTATGGTGATGTGCTGTGACATCCATCAGTGACTTGTGATGTGTTGATCATCCATCAGTGATGGTGAATGTGACTGTGATCATCCATCAGTGACTGTGATGTTTGCGATCATCCATCAGTGATGGTGATGATGTGTGATCATCCATCAGTGACTGTGCTTATTATAGTGTTAGCGATCATCCATCAGTGATGGTGATGTGTTGTGATCATCCATCAGTGATGTGATGTGCTGTGATCATCCATCAGTGATGGTGATGTGTTGTGATCATCCATCAGTGACGGTGATGTGTTGTGATCATCCATCAGTGACGGTGATGTGTTGCGATCATCCATCAGTGACGGTGATGTGCTGTGATCATCTATCAGTGACGGTGATGTGTTGTGATCATCCATCAGCGACTGTGATGTGTTGTGATCATCCATCAGTGATGTGATGTGCTGTGATCATCCATCAGTGATGGTGATGTGTTGCGATCATCCATCAGTGATGGTGATGTGCTGTGATCATCCAACAGTGACTGTGATGTGTTGCGATCATCCATCAGTGACGGTGATGTGCTGTGATCATCCATCAGTGACTGTGATGTGTTGCGATCATCCATCAGTGACGGTGATGTGTTGCGATCATCCATCAGTGATGGTGATGTGTTGTGATCATCCATCAGTGACGGTGATGTGTTGTGATCATCCATCAGTGACTGTGATGTGTTGCGATCATCCATCAGTGATGGTGATGTGTTGTGATCATCCATCAGTGACGGTGATGTGTTGTGATCATCCATCAGTGACGGTGATGTGTTGTGATCATCCATCAGTGATGGTGATGTGTTGCGATCCATCAGTGACTGTGATGTGTTGCGATCATCCATCAGTGATGGTGATGTGCTGTGATCATCCATCAGTGACTGTGATGTGTTGTGATCATCCATCAGTGGTGATGTGCTGTGATCATCCATCAGTGACTGTGATGTGTTGCGATCATCCATCAGTGATGGTGATGTGTTGTGATCATCCATCAGTGATGGTGATGTGCTGTGATCATCCATCAGTGATGGTGATGTGTTGTGATCATCCATCAGTGACGGTGATGTGTTGTGATCATCCATCAGTGACGGTGATGTGTTGTGATCATCCATCAGTGACGGTGATGTGTTGTGATCATCCATCAGTGATGGTGATGTGTTGCGATCATCCATCAGTGATGGTGATGTGTTGTGATCATCCATCAGTGACAATGATGTGTTGCGATCATCCATCATTGACGGTGATGTGCTGTGATCATCCATCAGTGATGGTGATGTGCTGTGATCATCCATCAGTGATGGTGATGTGCTGTGATCATCCATCAGTGATGGTGATGTGCTGTGATCATCCATCAATGATGTGCTGGTGATGCTTGATAATTATTCAATAAAGATGGAGGAAGATGAGTGATCATGATCCTCTTTATCAAGATGTTTTCCTTGTTGTCCTGTGCCTCTTGACCGTCTTTGGTGTTGGATGAAGAGTGGGAGGTCACTATAAGTGGGTGAAGTCAATACGAGGAAGAGGGTGAAGTCAGCGAGGCAATAGGTCAGTAAATGGGTATACCTGAGGGTGGGAGAGGAGTCCAGAGAGACAGAGAGAGATAATACTGTCCGATGTCTCGTTTCTCGTCACCCTTGAACAGCCGTTAGTGGGAGACTGTAGAGACACACACTAACAGGAGCATTAGAGATCCTTATTTAAGAGACAATCTTCTCAAGCTCAACAAGGCATTCGTAGACAACCAGAAAACGGCATTTATACCACAAGACGGACATCTAACTACAGTTTCACGCTGTAAGACGGCTTAGCAGCAACATGAAAGGCGGTGTAAGGTAGGACACAGATGACAGGAAAATCTTTTGTCAAGTCATGATACAACGCTCTACAGAAAGTGAAACATGACTAGATATAAGCTCTACACGGTGAAACATGACTATATACAAGCTCTACACGGTGAAACATGACTATATACAAGCTCTACACGGTGAAACATGACTATATACAAGCTCTACACGGTGAAACATGACTAGATATAAGCTCTACACGGTGAAACATGACTATATACAAGCTCTACACGGTGAAATATGACTAGATATAAGCTCTACACGGTGAAACATGACTATATACAAGCTCTACATGGTGAAACATGACTAGATACAAGCTCTACACGGCGAAACATGACTATATACAATCTCTACACGGTGAAACATGACTAGATACAAGCTCTACACGGTGAAACATGACTAGATACAAGCTCTACACGGTGAAACATGACTAGATACAAGGTCTACACGGTGAAACATGACTAGATACAAGCTCTGCACGGTGAAACATGACTAGATATAAGCTCTACACGGTGAAACATGACTAGATACAAGCTCTACACGGTGAAACATGACTAGATATAAGCTCTACACGGTGAAACATAACTAGATACAAGCTCTACACGGTGAAACATGACTAGATACAAGCTCTACACGGTGAAACATGACTAGATACAAGCTCTACACGGTGAAACATGACTAAATACAAGCTCTACACGGTGAAACATGACTAGATACAAGCTCTACACGGTGAAACATGACTATATACAAGCTCTACACGGTGAAACATGACTAGATATAAGCTCTACATGGTGAAACATAACTAGATACAAGCTCTACACGGTGAAACATGACTAGATACAAGCTCTACACGGTGAAACATGACTAGATATAAGCTCTACACGGTGAAACATAACTAGATACAAGCTCTACACGGTGAAACATGACTAGATACAAGCTCTACACGGTGAAACATGACTAGATACAAGCTCTACACGGTGAAACATGACTAAATACAAGCTCTACACGGTGAAACATGACTAGATACAAGCTCTACACGATGAAACATGACTAGATACAAGCTCTACACGGTGAAACATGACTAGATATAAGCTCTACATGGTGAAACATAACTAGATACAAGCTCTACACGGTGAAACATGACTAGATACAAGCTGTACACGGTGAAACATGACTAGATACAAGCTCTACACGGTGAAACATGACTAGATACAAGCTCTACACGGTGAAACATGACTAGATACAAGCTCTACACGGTGAAACATGACTAGATACAAGCTCTACACGGTGAAACATGACTAGATACAAGCTCTGCACGGTGAAACATGACTAGATATAAGCTCTACACGGTGAAACATAACTAGATACAAGCTCTACACGGTGAAACATGACTAGATACAAGCTGTACACGGTGAAACATGACTAGATACAAGCTCTAAACGGTGAAACATGACTACATATAAGCTCTACACGGTGAAACATGACTACATATAAGCTCTACACGGTGAAACATGATTACATATAAGCTCTACACGGTGAAACATGACTACATATAAGCTCTACACGGTGAAACATGACTACATATAAGCTCTACACGGTGAAACATGACTGGATGAAGGACAGAAGAGGAAGAAGGGTAGAGGATAGAAGAGGAAGAAGGGTAGAGGATAGAAGGGGAAGAATGGAAAAGGATAGAAGAGAAAGAATGATAGAGGACGGAAGTTTAAAATAGAAGAGGGTGGAAGTGGAGAATTAAAGATGATATAAGAGGTTAAAGCGAATGAAAAAGGATAGGAGAATAAAAGACAGAAGAAGGAAAATGGAAGGGATAGAAAAGGAGATTGTATAAGTCAAGGATGACGGATAGTCTGCGGGAGTGAGTAAAAGTCAAGTAAGTGGGCAGTCACTCTTACTCCAATTGGATTTCTCTCCTGAAAGAAAGAGAGGAGAGAAAGAGAAAGAAAGAGAGAGAGAGAGAGAGAGTCACCCAAGAATTTTAGTCTTCTCGATAATGTTATTAAATATCTTACAGAATATTTGTGTGGCTACTCATCCAGAGTGGTGGTAGCGGTGCCTGGGAGTACTTGTGGGAGGGACTGGTAATGGTGGTTGACTTAGTTCTCTCAGCCAAGGACTGGAGGGCACTGCGTGTTGACTCACGAATAACACGGTGCTTACGCTCCCGGCAACGGCCTGTTGAACGAAATCGTGTTAAGCGAATTTATGAACGAAGGGGGGGGGGAGCAACCTCCAAAGAGTTTTCTTTTAGTTTCGTAGTCTGTCAAAAATGATAAAGTTTTCCATGCCTTACATTGTAAGTATCGTTGCTTGCTCACCAAGAAACGTGTGTGGAAAAGGGTTGTTGTGGTCCTGTAAAACACCTGCACAGGCTTCCGCTACCACCATCATTATCTGCCAATGAAAGAAGCTGCATTTATTAAACTTTTCTAATGTTTGTTGTTGCTTATTGATATGCAAGTGTGCATGTGCGTAGGACTGATGTAAGCCCTGTACAACACATGTACAAATATGTGGTAAGTGCGATCCACATCACTACCTGCCAACATCAATTAAAATAAGCCAGATTTCCCAACTCAGTTGTACTAAACATACAGGAGCACTGAAGATGAATGTATATTTGTTATAGGAAAAAAGTAGGTAAATGCTGTAGCACGGGAAATAAACCAGTGTTTCACTTCACTGGATTATCTTGAGTTAAATCAACCTAAAGTATTTGTAATGCGAATTATACTTTGTGAATTCTACGTAATACATTTTTAATGTGCTTGTAGCAGTGAGCCTCAAGGCCATTGTAAAAAAATAGTGTTATCTACACAAAGTCAAAAAAAAAAAAAACTAATTTTCATTAATAAGAAGAGGGGAGGACTGATGTTGTTATTGTAATCGTTGGTGGTTAAGAGCTACGAATCCAGAGCTGTAACAACTCTGCTACTAGTGTCCACGGACGATACAACATAAGCCATAGTGGGCCCTATAAACTCCAAACGCAAAGTGTTTTTCAGAGCGGCTTCGCAGGAACATCCCCCCTCCCTCACCCTCTCGTTTGATACTTATTCTTTATCATCAGTCACAAACACATTCAACAACTGAAAAAGCAGATCTAGTATAGGTGAATGACAGTTAAAGGCACTGAAATGTGTACTAAACTAAGAGCGTGCTACACAGGCGTCCTCCCGTGCTATTCGAAAACGGGTTGCAAAATTTCAGTCGTTTTTTGCGAAAACGCTTTGTTTAGTATCAAGAGTCTATACACTTTCTAATACCAGAGTACATACAAAACATGTTCTCAGCTTTACTTTACATCTATCCCTGAGTTCTGTACTTATTATTATTATTATAATTAATATTATTATTATTGTAATTTTTATTATTATTATTATTATTATTGTTATTATTATTATTATTATTATACTTTATCTATGAGTTTTATAAACAGTGTATATTTCCGAAGATATACATAAAGAAATTGGTAAAAACTGGCTGTTATGTGCGTATTTATATTCAATGTACGTTTTTGGTGTCAGTGATTGTGTGCGCCTTTGACTGCATGTGCGTATTTCTTCACGTGTGTGTGTGCCACTTCGTGACGTGGATTGTTAAGCAGAGAGAGAGTGAGAGAGAGGCAGGGGAAGAGAGATTCAGTGAGAGATAAGAGACGTTATCTTCTGAGAGAAATCTAAGATTAGCATCACGAGTCAAAGAACACTCGTTAACACCTTACAATGCTTGGTGTAAGACAAGGTAGGTGTGTGTGTGTGTGGTGTGTGTGTGTGTGTGTGTGTGTGTGTATGCGTGTGTGTGTGTGTGTGTGGTGTGTGTGTGTGTATGCGTGTGTGTGTGTGTGTATGCGTGTGTGTGTGTGTGTGTATGTGTGTGTGTGTGTGTGTGTGTGTGTGTGTGTGGTGTGTGTGTGTGAGTGTGTGGATTCCCTTTACATGGTGTGATCTGTGGTATATACATTATGTATATACATTCACACTCTTGTATGTGGTTATATAATTCAGGTGTGATAATATATTTTTTTTTTCAACGAGTCGGCCGTCTCCCACCGAGGCAGGGTGACCCAAAAAGAAAGAAAATCCCCAAAAAGAAAATACTTTCATCATTCAACACTTTCACCTCACTCATAATATATATATATATATATATATATATATATATATATATATATATATATATATATATATATATATATATTAACACATAGGCCGTTTCCCACCAAGGCAGAGTGGCCCGACAAAGAAAACTTTCATCATCATTTACTCCATCACTGTCTTGCCACAGGCGTGCTAACACTACAGCTACAAAACTGCAACATTAACACCCCTCCTCCTTCAGAGTGCACGGCACTTATATATATATATATATATATAATATATATATAAAAAAAATTTTTTTTTTATATATATATATATATATATATATATATATATATATATATATATATATATATATATATATATATAATCACACCTGAATTATATACCCACATATAAGAGTGTGGATGTATATACCAACATATAACCAATATACAACAGGGGAAGACGAACATCTACAAGTCACCAACCCCCACACGCCACTCCTCCATACATTTCACAATTCATTCCGTCCGGACCAGAAAAGCTGGTCCTGGACCGAGATGCCTTATCAGGGTGGGACATTCCCCCTCGCCCGCTCTCATAATGGCCAGAAATTCGGCTGCATTTCACAACTTTTGCGGCGTCTTAATAAATTTCGCGGGAGCGGCGGGGGAAAATAGGATTGGCCAGCCGCAAGATTCAAATTGCGTGGTTCCCTTTCCATAATGCATCGTCTCCAGCCCCCTTTTGAGTGCTTTTTGTTCCGGGGAAGTGGAGCTGGGGCTCTTCCTCGGATCACACCTCGTTGTCTGCTGTTCCTCAGGCGCCGTAACAGCTGGGAAAGGTGAAGAGTTTAGCAGTGAATGGAGTGGGAATTGATATTATAAATGGCGGCCACCGGCACCAAAACAAACGTGGTGGAACACGATTCACGGAATATCACTGCCCACACCTGTTCAATTAGAGGAGTCGTTTAATAGACAGGTGCGGCGGAGCAGGTGTCGACTACTAACCATCTCCAGGAACACCTTCACGATGAGAAACAGTTTTTTTTCTCTCTCTTACGTTTGGTGAAGAATCAACAAGTGCCTGCACGTGTTGTACGACACTCCCGAGAGACGTATCGATCATTTCCCCCTCCCGCCGCTCGCTGCCAGACCTACGACACTCGTCCTCAGTCTCTCACTGACCTCCCCGTTTAAAATTATTTCAATTCAACAGTAGCTTATGTGAGTCATGGCCTCAGCTCTGCTTTAAACGAGGTGCGGCTCCGGTTCCTGGCTCTTTGAGAGAGTACTGTGGCACAATTCTCCCAATATCAATAATCAATATGGCGGCCAAGCCCTGGCGACTAGGCTGGTCACCCACACGTAAGGTAATACTCCCACTGTTTGCCACACTTTTCTCTCCATTCCCCAGGGATTACCCTAATTACGGTTGATCCACTTAGTCCACACTATTTACAGTCCTTAAATTGTCTCCAGGAAAGATCAAATGAGACGGCGGTGAAATGCGGCTTTGGGAAAGATGTTTGTAATCTCGTATATCACACGTATTAAACCATACTTTATCTCCGAATTAATCACAGTTTTTCCCCTGTATTGTTTTCAACTGGCTTGCAATAAATTTTGACCAGCCAGTGTTGTTATTTTTAATGGAAAGATCATGTTTGGCACTGTTTTGAGACATGTCACCACACGTTTAACTGTGTTGCAGCGTTGCTGAGGTTAATTCCAGTTACCTGTCACTTAACAGCCTGTCACTTACCGTTGTCTGGTTTAATATCAGTCAGTCGACAGTCACTGATGTGTTAATTACGAAAGTTACTCATTAAGGTGAGGACTAAAATAGTGCTGCTGGTTCCTGGTGGATGGGTAAACACTATCCTTCACAGTTTGTGTGACTTAGACGCAAGTTTGTCCCCTGGCTAATCTTAATTGCTTTCAGTCTGATGAGACGTTATTAGCCTACTGATGTCTGTGTCTGAAATTTACTTATAGTGAACTGCGGTGAAATATAATGCAATAGTAAGATTTTAATTTCGCTGTAAGATACTTTAAAGCAGATTCGCAGAACGTGATGTATAATGAATTGCCTCAGCACAGTATCAAATTACACACGCACACACGCACGTACATACACGCGCGCGCGCACACACACACACGCACGCACACACCCACGCACGCACGAACACACGCACACACACACATACACACACACAGGAGCTATGACTCGACCCCTGCGACCACAATTAGGTGAGTACATACAATACAACACCCAATTACAGTGCCACTTAACATAATACAACGCAAAACAATACACAATAACGCAATGTAGCATCATATGAGTAATCCCGTAATGTCACTTCCGGTTATCAACAAACATGGCTGCCATATTAGTAAGGTTAAACACATGACGTCACTTCCGGTTATGAACAAACATGGCCGCCATATTAGTAAGGTTAACACGTGACGTCACTAAGCGCTATATGGCTGGTAGATGTCATACAACACATAGTTACCCAGGTTTTACTACATACTGTTACGTTGTAGTTTGACGTAGTAACACCGTGGCTTGTGTTGCTGTTATTATTTTATTGTTGTTTTGTCCTGTCCTAGTCGTTGTTGTTGTTGTTGTTGTTGTTGTTGCTGTCTTTGTCATCCAGGAAGTTTCTCCATTTATTCTGGGAAAAAATAAATCCTTTTCCAAGAAATCCGAATTAAACTTCGAGAGAGAGACAGACAGACAGACAGAGACAGAGAGATAGAGAGGATTTGTCCACAAATATGCTGTGAGTATATCCATTGACTTTATGAAGCTCTAGATAGAGCTTTATCAATTCAGCAGAATGGTAAAGCTCTATATCAAGAGAAGCTTACCAATGTAAATTCAGCGACTCTCCACTAATTGTGTCGTCAGGTATTGAAATGTTATGGGTCGATCCCGTAGAGTTTTAATGGTATAATTGTGTGAGGATCACAGTTTAGTCGGCCACCCGTACCTCCACTCTTAGTATTATTGGTGTTATTATTATTATTATTGCTACTTCTACTACTTCTACTACTATTACTACTACTCTTTGGTTAGAGTCTGATAACATGGAGGACAGAAATCAGAAGACGGTACTGGGGTATGGAAGGAATAACTCGGAGACATAGAGAGAATGGTCGAGGAACGACATGTAGAACGATGCGATGTAGATACATCCGTGTGGGTTGGCTGGTTGGACGGAGGCAGGGGAAACGACCCAGCAAGGCTAGGCAGGACGTCAAAGTCGTATTTTTAGCTAGGGTCCTGAATATTCAACAGGACTGTGTGAGCGTGTCGGATCGGAGTGAGTGGAGACAAGTGGGATCTCGGGATTTGAGGAGCTGTTGGAGTGTGGGCAAGAGGGCATTTATGAAGGGATTCAGAGGAGTTATTGGGGTGGAAACTAGAGTGCACGCACTCTGAAGGATAGGTGGTGGATGCTGGGGTTCTGGGGGTGGAAAGCAGAGTGCCTGCACTCGTGAGGATAGGTGAGGTTATGGTGAAGTACAGTGACCTCTGAGTGATGATGTCTGTACGGAGCCTTTCTGGAAAATCAGCCGAGGCTCGAGTAATGGTGAATGTGTTTTCCTCTTTAGGTCACCGCAAATTTAGGTCCAGCTAACTTCAGGTCACCGTAACTTTAGGTCACCTTAATTTTGTGGGGAAAACAGCCAGAGTTTTTGTTAAAAAGTGACATATTTACTTTTCCGTTAAAGGTTTCCTCTCGTGTTTTTCTCTCATCATCTTCCTTCTCTTGTTCCTCCTACTCCTCTTTTTCTCCTCCTCCTCCTCCTCCCCCTGTGGGCTCCACTCAGCGTGTAGTAAGAACAAACAGGGCGACCCCCTCTTCAG
>WNWK01001666.1:0-12500 GCA_009830355.1 Cherax destructor | reverse complement strand
GAACACGTGTGGTACAAGAGTGTGAACACGTGTGGTCAAGAGGGCGTGTACAGAGTGTGAACACGTGTGGTACAAGAGTGTGAACACGTGTGGTACAAGTGAGTGTGAAAAGTGTAACGTGTGGTACAAGAGTGTGAACACGTGTGGTACAAGAGTGTGAACACGTGTGGTACAAGAGTGTGAACACGTGTGGTACAAGAGTGTGAACACGTGTGGTACAAGAGTGTGAACACGTGTGGTACAAGAGTGTGAACAAATGTGGTGGTACAAGAGTGTGAACACGTGGTAGATGTGATACAAGAGTGTGAACACGTGTGGTACAAGAGTGTGAACACGTGTGGTACAAGAGTGTGAACACGTGTGGTACAAGAGTGTGAACACGTGTGGTACAAGAGTGTGAACACGTGTGGTACAAGAGTGTGAACACGTGTGGTACAAGAGTGTGAACACGTGTGGTACAAGAGTGTGACACGTGTATGGTACAAGAGTGTGAACACGTGTGGTACAAGTGTGAACGTGTGAACACGTGTGGTACATAAGAAGTGTGGTACAAGAGTGTGAACACGTGTGGTACAAGAGTGTGAACACGTGTGGTACAAGAGTGTGAACACGTGTGATACAAGAGTGTGAACACGTGTAGTACAAGAGTGTGAACACGTGTGGTACAAGAGTGTGAACACGTGTGGTACAAGAGTGTGAACACGTGTGGTACAAGATGTGAACACGTGTGGTACAAGAGTGTGAACACGTGTGGTACAAGAGTGTGAACACGTGTGGTACAAGAGTGTGAACACGTGTGGTACAAGAGTGTGAACACGTGTGGTACAAGAGTGTGAACACGTGTGGTACAAGAGTGTGAACACGTGTGGTACAAGAGTGTGAACACGTGTGGTACAAGAGTGTGAACGTAGATGAATGGTTCAGAGAACCGACAAGTTATAAATTAGACACATATGCAACACTTGGGTATCTTTATTGAGGAAACGTTTCGCCACACAGTGGCTTCATCAGTCCAATACAAAGTAGAAAGGTGTAAGGAGAGGAGGAGTTTGAGGTAATCAGTCCCTCGGCCTGGAGTCGATGTGTTCAGTCCATCAATCTTGTTGGAAGTGCAGCAGAGGGCCGTAGAGGTGGCTTATATACTGTAGTCAGGTGAGGTGAAGCAGGAGGAGGCGGGGTCATAGTGGTACCATCCACTAGTCGAAGTAGGTCTTCGTCCAAAGGTTGGACAAGTGTTGAAGAATTAGTTTGTATCAAGATCCCAAGCTGTTGCTGTGTCAGACAAGATTGATGGACTGAACACATCGACTCCAGGCCGAGGGACTGATTACCTCAAACTCCTTCTCTCCTTACACCTTTCTACTTTGTATTGGACTGATGAAGCCACTGTGTGGCGAAACGTTTCCTCAATAAAGATACCCAAGTGTTGCATATGTGTCTAATTTATAAGAGTGTGAACAACTGAGAGGTACGAGAGGGTGAACAACTGAAGAGCACATAGACTGGTGAACAAGAAATACGGGAAGAGGAGCACTTGGAAGAACTGATGTGAAAAGAAACTCAAAATATGAGTGAAAGAATGAAAGAAAAGGGGAAAAAAGAGTATATGGAGTAAAGGAAGGAGTGCTTAAGTCATATGGAAGCAAGCTAAGAGGGTTGATAATATATGTGGAGTGAGAGACGGAGGGAGAGTAGAGAGACGAAGGGAGAGTAGAGAGACTGAGGGAGTGAGAGAAATCAAGTTTGGCTGACCTAGTAAAACGGGAAGGTACATAGACAGGAATAATAAATGGAGGCAGGCAAAGAAGACAGATCACTGTGCTCACTGAGACAAAGAACGACGAATATCAGCGATGGTTCTGAAGACGAAGATGAGAGGCGAGAAGGAAGGATAGGTGAGAAGGAAGGATAGGTGAGAAGGAAGGAGAGGTGAGGAGGAAGGAGAGGTGAGGAGGAAGGAGAGGTGAGGAGGAAGGAGAGGTGAGGAGGAAGGAGAGGTGAGGAGAGGTTGATAAACACAGGTGTGGGACACCACAAGAACCACGTCGTTAAGTGGACCACAACAAAGTGGTTTACAAGGGACACTGCTTCCAGTAGTGTGTTCTGTGGTGTTTACTGACTTCTACAGTTATATACCTGGAGGAATGAAGGCACACTACCTGGACGATCTAAAAGGGCGAAACGTTGTACCAGGATAGAAAGTGCGATAGTTTACCCGAGGGATGAGCGCAGGCTAGCTAGCCAGGGTGAGAGAGAGAACCCAGGGGGACAAGCTAGCCAGGGTGAGAGAGAGAACCCAGGGGGACAAGCTAGCCAGGGTGAGAGAGAGAACCCAGGGGGACAAGCTAGCCAGGGTGAGAGAGAGAACCCAGGGGGACAAGCTAGCCAGGGTGAGAGAGAGAACCCAGGGGGACAAGCTAGCCAGGGTGAGAGAGAGAACCCAGGGGGACAAGCTAGCCAGGGTGAGAGAGAGAACCCAGGGGACAAGCTAGCCAGGGTGAGAGAGAGAACCCAGGGGACAAGCTAGCCAGGGTGAGAGAGAGAACCCAGGGGGACAAGCTAGCCAGGGTGAGAGAGAGAACCCAGGGGACAAGCTAGCCAGGGTGAGAGAGAGAACCCAGGGGACAAGCTAGCCAGGGTGAGAGAGAGAACCCAGGGGACAAGCTAGCCAGGGTGAGAGAGAGAACCCAGGGGGACAAGCTAGCCAGGGTGAGAGAGAGAACCCAGGGGACAAGCTAGCCAGGGTGAGAGAGAGAACCAGGGGACAAGCTAGCCAGGGTGAGAGAGAGAACCCAGGAGGACAAGCTAGCCAGGGTGAGAGAGAGAACCCAGGGGACAAGCTAGCCAGGGTGAGAGAGAGAACCCAGGGGGACAAGCTAGCCAGGGTGAGAGAGAGAACCCAGGGGGACAAGCTAGCCAGGGTGAGAGAGAGAACCCAGGGGGACAAGCTAGCCAGGGTGAGAGAGAGAACCCAGGGGGACAAGCTAGCCAGGGTGAGAGAGAGAACCCAGGGGACAAGCTAGCCAGGGTGAGAGAGAGAACCCAGGGGGACAAGCTAGCCAGGGTGAGAGAGAGAACCCAGGGGACAAGCTAGCCAGGGTGAGAGAGAGAACCCAGGGGACAAGCTAGCCAGGGTGAGAGAGAGAACCCAGGGGACAAGCTAGCCAGGGTGAGAGAGAGAACCCAGGGGACAAGCTAGCCAGGGTGAGAGAGAGAACCCAGGGGACAAGCTAGCCAGGGTGAGAGAGAGAACCCAGGGGACAAGCTAGCCAGGGTGAGAGAGAGAACCCAGGGGACAAGCTAGCCAGGGTGAGAGAGAGAACCCAGGGGACAAGCTAGCCAGGGTGAGAGAGAGAACCCAGGGGACAAGCTAGCCAGGGTGAGAGAGAGAACCCAGGGGGACAAGCTAGCCAGGGTGAGAGAGAGAACCCAGGGGGACAAGCTAGCCAGGGTGAGAGAGAGAACCCAGGGGGACAAGCTAGCCAGGGTGAGAGAGAGAACCCAGGGGACAAGCTAGCCAGGGTGAGAGAGAGAACCCAGGGGGACAAGCTAGCCAGGGTGAGAGAGAGAAACCCAGGGGGACAAGCTAGCCAGGGTGAGAGAGAGAACCCAGGGGGACAAGCTAGCCAGGGTGAGAGAGAGAACCCAGGGGGACAAGCTAGCCAGGGTGAGAGAGAGAACCCAGGGGGACAAGCTAGCCAGGGTGAGAGAGAGAACCCAGGGGACAAGCTAGCCAGGGTGAGAGAGAGAACCCAGGGGACAAGCTAGCCAGGGTGAGAGAGAGAACCCAGGGGGACAAGCTAGCCAGGGTGAGAGAGAGAACCCAGGGGGACAAGCTAGCCAGGGTGAGAGAGAGAACCCAGGGGGACAAGCTAGCCAGGGTGAGAGAGAGAACCCAGGGGACAAGCTAGCCAGGGTGAGAGAGAGAACCCAGGGGACAAGCTAGCCAGGGTGAGAGAGAGAACCCAGGGGGACAAGCTAGCCAGGGTGAGAGAGAGAACCCAGGGGGACAAGCTAGCCAGGGTGAGAGAGAGAACCCAGGGGGACAAGCTAGCCAGGGTGAGAGAGAGAACCCAGGGGACAAGCTAGCCAGGGTGAGAGAGAGAACCCAGGGGACAAGCTAGCCAGGGTGAGAGAGAGAACCCAGGGGACAAGCTAGCCAGGGTGAGAGAGAGAACCCAGGGGGACAAGCTAGCCAGGGTGAGAGAGAGAACCCAGGGGGACAAGCTAGCCAGGGTGAGAGAGAGAACCCAGGGGGACAAGCTAGCCAGGGTGAGAGAGAGAACCCAGGGGACAAGCTAGCCAGGGTGAGAGAGAGAACCCAGGGGACAAGCTAGCCAGGGTGAGAGAGAGAACCCAGGGGACAAGCTAGCCAGGGTGAGAGAGAGAACCCAGGGGGACAAGCTAGCCAGGGTGAGAGAGAGAACCCAGGGGACAAGCTAGCCAGGGTGAGAGAGAGAACCCAGGGGGACAAGCTAGCCAGGGTGAGAGAGAGAACCCAGGGGACAAGCTAGCCAGGTGAGAGAGAGAACCCAGGGGGACAAGCTAGCCAGGGTGAGAGAGAGAACCCAGGGGGACAAGCTAGCCAGGGTGAGAGAGAGAACCCAGGAGGACAAGCTAGCCAGGGTGAGAGAGAGAACCCAGGGGGACAAGCTAGCCAGGGTGAGAGAGAGAACCCAGGGGGACAAGCTAGCCAGGGTGAGAGAGAGAACCCAGGGGGACAAGCTAGATATAGTAAGAAATACTCTGCCCTTCCACAACTTCCCCCATAACCTCCCTCACACTCCCACACCCTACCCCACACCCTTCCCCACACCCTCCCCCACACCCCCCACACCCTACCCCACACCCTACCCCACACCCTACCCCACACCCTCCCCACAACCTTCCCCACAACCTCCCCACACCTCCCCATACCCTCCCCCACACCCTACCCCATACACTCCCCCACACCCTCCCCCATACCATCCCCCACACCCTACCCCACACCTTCCCCCACAACCTTCCCCACAACCTCCCCAACAACTATCCCCATAACCTCCCTTACAACCTTCCCACAACCTTTCCACAACCTTTCCCACAACCTCCCCACAACCTCCCCACAACCTCCCCACAACCTCCCCACAACCTCCCACAACCTCCCCACAACAACCCAAACAACCTCCCAAACAACCTCCCCACAACCTGCCCCACGACTTCCCCACAACCTTCTAACACCCCCACAACCTCCCAAACAACCTGCCCCACAACCTCCCCACATCCTCCCCCACAACCTTCCCCACAACCTACCCTTCTACCTACCTTATCTTTCCTAGCCATTTCCTCCCACACTCAACTCTATCCCCAACTACACCCTCCCCAACCACACCCTCCCCAACCACACCCTCCCCAACCACACCCTCCCCAACCACACCCTCTCCAACCACACCCTCCCCAACCACACCCTCCCCAACCACACCCTCCCCAACCACACCCTCCCCAACCACACCTCCCCAACCACACCCTCCCCAACCACACCTCCCCAACCACACCTCCCCATCCACCATCCATCACTCATCCTCCATCTACCATCCATCATCCACCATCAATCACTCATCCACAATCAACCATCCACCATCAATCACTCATCCACCATCCATCATCCACCATCAATCACTCATCCACCATCTACCATCCATCATCCACCATCAATCATTCATCCACCATCTACCATCCACCATCCATCACTCATCCACCATCCATCACTCGTCCACCATCCATCATCCACCATCAATCACTCATCCACCATCTACCATCCATCATCCACCATGCATCATCCACCATCCATCATCCACCATCCATCATCCACCATCAATCATCCACCATCAATCACTCATCCACCATCTACCATCCATCATCCACCATCATCATCATTCATCATCAATCATCATCCACCATCCATCATCCACCATCCATCATCCACCATCCATCATTCACCATCTACCATCCATCATCCACCATGCATCATCTACCATCCATCATCCACCATCCATCATCCACCATCCATCATCCACCATCAATCACTCATCCACCATCTACCATCCATCATCCACCATCCATCATCCACCATCCACCATCCATAATCCACCATCCACCATCCATCATCCACCATCCACCATCCACCATCCATCACTCATACGTCATCCACCATCCATTATCATCCACCATGCATCATCCACCATCCATCATCCACCATCATCATCACCATCCACCATCCATCATCCACCATCCATCATCCACCATCCACCATCCACCATCCATTATCATCCACCATGCATCATCCACCATGCATCATCCACCATGCATTATCCACCGTCATCAACATCACTCATCCACCATCATCATCCACCATCATCAACATCACTCATCCACCATCATCAACATCTCTCATCCACCATCATCAGCATCACTCATTCACCATCATCATCCACCATCATCATTCACCATCATCATCACTAATCTACCATCATCACCCACCATCATCAACATCACTCATCCACCATCATCATCTCTCATCCACCATCATCAACATCATCATCCACTTCTACCTCCTCAAAAACCTTCATTACCCAGCAGACACAGTCCTAAAATTTTATCTACCTTTGTCTGGCCTCACAGCAGCTGTTACCTCCACCTGTACCTCCACCTGTACCTCCACCTGTACCTCCACCTGTACCTCCACCTGTACCTCCACCTGTACATGTACCTGCACCTCCAAATGTACCTGCACCTGCACCTCCACCTGTACCTGCACCTCTGCCTGCACCTCCACCTCCACCTGTACCTCCACCTGCACCTCCACCTGTACCTGCACCTGCACCTTTACCTGCACCTCCACCTCCACCTGTACCTCCACCTGCACCTCCACCTGTACCTGCACCTACACCTGTACCTGCACCTCCACCTGTACCTCCACCTCCACCTGTACCTCCACCTGTACCTGCACCTCCACCTGTACCTGCACCTCCACCTGTACCTGTACCTCTACCTGCACCTCCACCTCTACCTGCACCTGTACCTGCACCTCCACCTGTACCTGCACCTCCACCTGTACCTGCACCTCTACCTGTACCTCCACCTTCACCTGTACCTCCACCTCCACCTCCACCTGTACCTCCACCTCCACCTGTACCTGCACCTCTACCTGTACCTCCACCTTCACCTGTACCTCCACCTCCACCTGTACCTCCACCTCCACCTGTACCTCCACCTCCACCTGTACCTCCACCTCCACCTGTACCTCCACCTCCACCTGTACCTCCACCTCCACCTGTACATCCACCTCCATCTGTACCTGCACCTCCACCTGTACCTCCACCTGTACCTGCACCTCCACCTGTACCTGCACCTCCATCTGTACCTGCACCTCCACCTGTACCTCCACCTCCACCTGTACCTCCACCTCCACCTGTACCTCCACCTGTACCTGCACCTCTACCTGTACCTCCACCTTCACCTGTACCTCCACCTCCACCTGTACCTCCACCTCCACCTGTACCTCCACCTGTACCTCCACCTCCACCTGTACCTCCACCTCCACCTGTACCTCCACCTCCACCTGTACCTCCACCTCCATCTGTACCTGCACCTCCACCTGTACCTCCACCTCCACCTGTACCTGCACCTCCACGTGTACCTGCACCTCCACCTGTACCTGCACCTCCACCTGTACCTCCACCTCCACCTGTACCTGCACCTCCACCTGTACCTCCACCTGTACCTGCACCTCCACCTGTACCTGCACCTCCACCTGCACCTCCACCTGCACCTCCACCTGCACCTCCACCTGTACCTGCACCTCCACCTGTACCTCCACCTGCACCTCCACCTGTACCTGCACCTCTACCTCCACCTGTACCTGTACCTACACCTCCACCATTACCTCCACCTCCACCTTCACCTGCACCTCCACCATCACCTCCACCTCTACCTCCACCTCCACCATCACCTCCACTTGCACCTTCACCTTCACCTCCACCTCCACCCGCACCTCCACCATCACCTCCACCATCACCTCCACCTTCACCTCCACCTCCAATTTCACCTCCACCTGCACTTCCACTTCCACCTCAACCTCCTAAAATCTCTATACAGAAGCGTATGCTCACAGTATGTATGTATGTATGTATGTACTCACTTATTTGTGGTTGCAGGGGTCGATTCACAACTCCTGGCACTGCCTCTTCGCTCTTCGTATGTATGTATGTATGTATGCATTTATGTATGTATGTATGTATGTATGTATATATGTATGTGTATATGTATGTACGCATGTAGATAAGTATGTACTTATATGTACTGTGATGACGATATGCTCTGTTCAATCCTCATTCTCACTGATCAACCAATATAGTTGCTCCATTCCATGCATCCAAACATCCCATGATTCATCCCAGTGTTACCACTGACTCAACCAACAACCAGATTCATCCCAGTGTTCCACTGACTCAACCAACAACCATGATTCATCCAGTGTTACCACTGACTCAACCAACAACCTATGATTCATCCCAGTGTTACCACTGACTCAACCAACAACCTATGATTCATTCCAGTGTTACCACTGACTCAACCAACAACCTATGATTCATCCCAGTGTTACCACTGACTCAACCAACAACCCATGATTCATCCAGTTTCCACTGACTCAACCAAAACCAATACTCCATGTACCCTACTCACCCCCATCACCCGTGTTACCACTGACTCGACCAACAACCCATGATTCATCCCAGTGTTACCACTGACTCAACCAACAACCCATGATTCATCCCAGTGTTACCACTGACTCAACCAACAACCCATGATTCATCCCAGTGTTACCACTGACTCAACCAACAACCCATGATTCATCCCAGTGTTACCACTGACTCGACCAACAACCCATGATTCATCCCAGTGTTACCACTGACTCAACCAACAACCCATGATTCATCCAAGTGTTACCACTGACTCTACCAACAACCCATGATTCATCCCAGTGTTACCACTGACTCAGCCACAATCCATGATTCATCCCAGTGTTACCACTGACTCAACCAACAATCCATGATTCATCCCAGTGTTACCACTGACTCAACCAACAACCCATGATTCATCCCAGTGTTACCACTGACTCAATCAACAACCCATGATTCATTCCAGTGTTACAACTGACTCAACCAACAATCCACGATTCATCCCAGTGTTGCCACTGACTCAACCAACAACCCATGATTCATCCCAGTGTTACCACTGACTCAACCAACAACCCATGATTCATTCCATTGTTACAACTGACTCAACCAACAATCCACGATTCATCCCAGTGTTGCCACTGACTCAACCAACAACCTATGATTCATTCCAGTGTTACCATTGACTCAACCAACAACCCATGATTTATTCCAGTGTTACCACTGACTCAACCAACAAACCATGATTCATCCCAGTGTTACCACTGACTCAACCAACAACCCATGATTCATCCCCGTGTTACCACTGACTCAACCAACAACCCATGATTCATCCCAGTGTTACCACTGACTCTACCAACAACCCATGATTCATCTCAGAGTTATTACTACCTCAACCAACAACCCATGATTCATCCCAGTGTTACCACTGAATTAACCAACAATCCATGATTCATCCCAGTGTTACCATTGACTCAACCAACAACCCATGATTCATCCCAGTGTTACCACTGACTCTACCAACAACCCATGATTCATCCCAGTGTTACCACTGACTCAACCAACAACCCATGATTCATATCAGTGTTACCACTCACTCAACCAACAAACCATGATTCATCCCAGTGTTACCACTGACTCAACCAACAAACCATGATTCATCCCAGTGTTACCACTGACTCAACCAACATCCCATGATTCATCCCAGTGTTACCATTGACTCAATTAACAACCCATGATTCATCCCAGTGTTCCACTGACTCAATCAACAACCCATGATTCATTCCAGTGTTACACTGACTCAACCAACAATCCACGATTCATCCCATGTTGCCACTGACTCAACCAACAACCATGATTCATCCCAGTGTTACCACTGACTCAACCAACAACCCATGATTCATTCCATTGTTACAACTGACTCAACCAACAATCCAGATTATCCAGTGTTGCCACTGACTCAACCAACAACCTATGATTCATTCCAGTGTTACCATTGACTCAACCAACAACCCATGATTTATTCCAATGTTACCACTGACTCAACCAACAAACAATGATTCATCCCAGTGTTACCACTGACTCAACCAACAACCCATGATTCATCCCAGTGTTACCACTGACTCAACCAACAACCCATGATTCATCCCAGTGTTACCACTGACTCTACCAACAACCCATGATTCATCTCAGTGTTACCACTGACTCAACCAACAACCCATGATTCATCCCAGTGTTACCACTGACTCAACCAACAATCCATGATTCATCCCAGTGTTACCACTGACTCAACCAACAACCCATGATTCATCCCAGTGTTACCACTGACTCTACCAACAACCCATGATTCATCCCAGTGTTACCACTGACTCAACCAACAACCCATGATTCATATCAGTGTTACCACTGACTCAACCAACAACCCATGATTTATCCCAGTGTTACCACTGACTCAACCAACAACCCATGATTCATCCCAGTGTTACCACTGACTCAACCAACAAACCATGATTCATTCTAGTGTTACCACTGACTCAACCAACAACCCATGATTCATCCCAGTGTTACAACTGACTCAACCAACAACCCATGATTCATTCCAGTGTTACCACTGACTCAACCAACAAACCATGATTCATCCCAGTGTTACCACTGACTCAACCAACAACCCATGATTCATTCCAGTGTTACCACTGACTCAACCAACAAACCATGATTCATCCCAGTGTTACCACTGACTCAACCAACAAACCATGATTCATCCCAGTGTTACCACTGACTCAACCAACAACCCATGATTCATCCCAGTGTTACCACTGACTCAACCAACAAACCATGATTCATCCCAGTGTTACCACTGACTCAACCAACAAACCATGATTCATCCCAGTGTTACCATTGACTCAACCAACAAACCATGATTCATTCCAGTGTTACCACTGACTCAACCAACAAACCATGATTCATCCCAGTGTTACCACTGACTCAACCAACAAACCATGATTCATCCCAGTGTTACCACTGACTCAACCAACATCCCATGATTCATCCCAGTGTTACCATTGACTCAATTAACAACCCATGATTCATCCCAGTGTTACCACTGACTCAACCAACATCCCATGATTCATCCCAGTGTTATCATTGACTCAATTAACAACCCATGATTCATCCCAGTGTTACCACTGACTCAACCAACATCCCATGATTCATCCCAGTGTTACCACTGACTCAACCAACAACCCATGATTCATCCCAGTGTTACCACTGACTCAACCAACAACCCATGATTCATCCCAGTGTTACCACTGACTCAACCAACAATCCATGATTCATCCCAGTGTTACCACTGACTCAACCAACAACCCATGATTCCTCCCAGTGTTACCACTGACTCAACCAACAACCCATGATTCATCGCAGTGTTACCACTGACTCAACCAACAATCCATGATTCATCCCAGTGTTACCACTGACTCAACCAACAACCCATAATTCATCCCAGTGTTACCACTGACTCAACCAACAACCCATGATTCATCTCAGTGTTACCACTGACTCAACCAACAACCCATGATTCATCCCAGTGTTGAAACTGACTCTACCAACAACCCATGATTCATCTCAGTGTTACCACTGACTCAACCAACAACCCATGATTCATCCCAGTGTTACCACTGACTCAACCAACAACCCATGATTCATCTCAGTGTTACCACTGACTCAACCAACAACCCATGATTCATCCCAGTGTTACCACTGACTCAACCAACAACCCATGATTCATCCCAGTGTTACCACTGACTCAACCAACAACCCATGATTCATCCCAATGTTACCACTGACTCAACCAACAACCCATGATTCATCCCAGTGTTACCACTGACTCAACCAACAACCCATGATTCATCCCAGTGTTACCACTGACTCATATACAATGACCTAATGTGAACTGAAATGTGGAGATGATTTTCGATTGATAAAGTCTGATGAAATTACCGACAGTAAAGCTAATTTTAAAGGACCGGAAGTGACGTTTCCGGCTCCAAAAAATCGGTACGAAATTAATTTTTTGTTTTTGTTCATTTTGTTTTAAAATGTTGCTGGAATTGTTTTGACAACTTGTAAGACAATGGTGATGTGTGTGTGTGTGTGTGTGTGTGTGTGTGTGTGTGTGTGTGTGTGTGTATGTGTGTGTGTGTGTGTGTGTGTGTGTGTGTGTGTGTGTGTGTGTGTGTGTGTGATGTGTGTGTGTGTATGTGTGTGTATGTGTGTGTGTGTTGATGT
>WNWK01001665.1:154436-259236 GCA_009830355.1 Cherax destructor | reverse complement strand
TTTCATACAAACACTACACTTCTTAACATACTCGGTAATATCAGTTGCCATACGAGGCCAAAAGTACTTCAATCTTGCTTGTTTAATCGAACGGTCCATACCAGGGTGTGCAACACCTGGTGCATCGTGAATTAGCTGTAAAGCTACTTTTACTAGTGACTGAGGAATTACTAACTGGTATGCCCGTCTACTAGGCGTTCCCAGCTCGGTTACGCGATACAGTAATTCTTGGTTCATAACAAAGTCACTGATAGGTGCTGGTGGCTTCACAGTAAGAATAAGGTCTTCCTGTAGCAGAAATCGAGTCACACCAGACCACAAGGGATCTGTTCTTTGGGCATTCTTTACATCCTCAGCACTAAACGGAGGATCAGCAGTTACTATGCTAACATGACGCGATAAAGCATCTGCAACTACATTTGACTTGCCAGGTAAATGTTCAAAGGTAGGGTTGAACTCTTGGATAGTTAAGGACCATCTAGCTAGTCTTCCAGTAGGTTGTTTATTCTGGAACAATGGTATTAGAGGTGCATGATCTGTCAAGACATGGACAGGGTACTGATAAATTATGTCTCGGAAGTGTTTTAAAGACCACACTATTGCTAAGGCTTATTGCTCAGTTACTGTATAATTCCTTTCAGCCTTTGTAAGGACTCGACTAGCAAATGCAACTGCGTTGTATTTACTATCAATCTTCTGTGCAAGAACTGCACCAATGCCTATAGAACTGGCATCAGTGGTTAAATAGAAAGGCTTTGTAAAATCTGGGAATTTTAAGATTGGAGCAGAAGTTAATCTTTCTTTCAAGGTTTGAAATGCTTTTTCCTGACTGAAGGTCCAAACAAATGGAGTATCTTTCTTTAGCAACTCAGTTAGAGGAGCTGCTATTGAGGAAAAATTGGCAATATATGATCTATAAAAACCTGCTAAGCCCACAAAGGATCTTACGGCATCAGCAGTTTTGGGAGTTGGAAAATTCAATACTGCATCTACTTTACTTCGGTCAGTCATAACCCCTCTAGGAGTGACTACGTGACCCAGGAACTTAATTTCTGATCTGAAAAATTGACATTTAGACAGTTTGATCTTTAGATTGGCTTCTTCAAGCTTACTCAGTACCTTCTCCAGTCTTTCTAAATGCTTATTTACATCCTCGGACATAACAATTACGTCATCTAAATATACCATTAGATCTTTTCCTATAAGGCCTCTAAAGATATTGGTCATGAGCCTCGAGAATGTGATAGGTGAGGATCTTAATCCGAAAGCCATACGACAGAATTCGAAATGACCTGTTGGAGTAGAGAATGCGGTGAGCTCTTGGCTGTCCTCATGAAGAGGAACTTGCCAAAACCCTTGTAACAAATCGAGGGTTGAGAAGACCTTATTATATCCTATATTGCGTAACAGGTCACCAAGTACAGGAAGTGGGAAACGGTCTGGAATTGTTTTCGCATTTAACTTCCTAAAATCAATCACTGGGCGCCAAGTACCGTCCTTCTTAGGTACTAGGATTAGGGCGCTTTCCCAGGGTGAGTTACTAGGTACGATCACACCATCGTCAAGCATCTTATTTATTAATTCCTCTGCGACAGCGACTTGTGAATGCGGCATCCTGTACGCAGGTACATAAATTGGTCTGGTACCAGGTTCAAGTGAGATACGATGGGACAATAGGTGAACAGCCGTGGTGCAGCCTTTAGAAGTACGAACCGTACATACACAGTAGGCTTCTTCAGTCAAATACAGAGGCAACAGTGGTAATGAAATAAATATGATGTAATTAGTCCATCAACCTTGTCCATCAGTCTTCAACTTATCGGTATTTTATAGGATTTTCAATTAGTACCCACGATAAAATTTAGTCATGATCAGGTATAATCTCTTGCCTCACCTCTGGCTGCCTTCAAGACCCCTGGCTGCCTTCAAGACCCCAGGCTGCCTTCAAGACCCCTGGCTGCCTTCAAGAGGGAGCTGGACAGATACCTAAAGTCAGGACCTGACCACAGGTAAACCATGTTGGTTTACGTGTGGCCAGCAGTAACAGTCTGGTTGATCAAGCCCTGATCTACCACGAGGCTTGGTTATTGACCGTGCCGCGGGGGCGTTGACCCCCGGAACACCCTCTAGGAAGACTGAAGGATGCTGTGGACAGTTGTATTTGATGGACAGTAACACAAACTCTTATAAATCTTCCTCGAGAGAGTTAAGCAAGACTTTTATACCAAGAATATCCTCTAGAAAAGTCACTGTAAAGTTACCAGAAGGGAAAGTCACTCACATCAGCTGGAGGAACTTCACATACACCATCCACATCAGCTGGAGGAACTTCACATACACCATCCACATCAGCTGGAGGAACTTCACATACACCATCCACATCAGCTGATGGAACTTCACATACACCATCCACATCAGCTGATGGAACTTCACATACACCATCCACATCAGCTGATGGAACTTCACATACACCATCCACATTAACTGAAGGAACTTCACATACACCATCCACATCAGCTGAAGGAACTTCACATACACCATCCACATCAGCTGAAGGAACTTCACATACACCATCCACATCAGCTGAAGGAACTTCACACATCATCCACATTAACTGAAGGAACTTCACATACACCATCCACATTAACTGAAGGAACTTCACATACACCATCCACATTAACTGAAGAAACTTCACATACATCTCATTTTTAAACAATAAAACTGAAAAAAAGAGAAATATTGAAAATTCTCGTTCGTTTAATGTGGACGAGTTTAGTGAACCCTTAAGCAGTGTGTCGGAGAAGACACACTGAACCTCACTAGGATCGCCAAGCGACCCCAATACATCTATTGCTTTCAAGGTGTGCTGTATGACCTCTACAGGTTTAGCACTTTGAATCTAATAATAATAATAAATTACATCCAAATGGAAGTGGTAAACCCGTGTAGGTCACCCTGGACTGAGAGAGGAGACAGGTTATCAAGTTTTTACTGAGAAAGGGTCTGTCTGGAGGGTATTCAGGGGGTCAACGCCCCCGCGGCCCAGTCCACGACTAGGCCTCGTGGTGGATCAGGACCTGATCAACCAGGCTGTTACTGCTGGTCGCACGTAAACCAACGTACGAACCACAGCCCGGCTGATCAGGTACTGACTTTAGGTACTTGTCCAGTTCCCTCTTGAAGGCAGCCAGGGGTCTCCTGGTAATTCCCCTTATGGCTGGTGGGAGGCTGTTGAACAGTCTTGAGCCCCGGACACTTATTACATAAGGGGAAGGGTATCTCCAGTTCCCTTCACCAGCATCAAGAGTAAAATCAGTGATTAAGAATTAAGACACATGTGTAACATCTGGGTATCTTTATTATAGACGTTTCGCCCTCCAGTGGCTTTATCAATACAAATTCTAGGACATGATGGGAAGACTGTAGAAATATACTGATAAAGCCACTGGAGGGCGAAACGTCTGCAATAAAGATACCCAGATGTTGCACATGTAGAAATAAGTCACTTTGTGTGACACTGTTTTTTTGGGTTATCCTGGTAGGTAATTTAACATATGTTGCTATGTATGATAATTTGTGTAAATGTATTCAATGTGTACCTGTACATAAATAAACTTACTTGTCGGTATTGTATATCATACATAAAGAACAAAAGCCACAATACAGTGACTGGAACAATACGAAATGGTCCAAATCGGACCGAAACGTCGTCGTAAGCTCCTCTTATGTGTGAATTATTTGTGCATTATAGCAGTCAGCTATCACGGAGCCCCAGGAGGGAGTATGGGCAGCCATAAAACCACAAAAACCACAGCTCAACCTCAAAGGATGCTCTTCTATTATTTCTCTAAATTAAAACTCGTGAGAGAACGCCACTCTCATTGCTATATACGGGAGTGCATACTGAATTTTACTAGGCACGAGGGAAGGTAGTCCCGACTCCATGAGACGAGGATAGGCTAGAGAATTATGAGGCTTGAGAGGGTAGGTGGTTTCAGATGACAACCAGCTGCTAGGTTACAAAAGTTGACACCTACGGAGGTCCAATAGTCGTAAAATCGCTCTGAGATTGTGTAAGTGTTGCTTCACTAACTGCTACAGTCTAGGTAGGTTCAAGTCTTTAAATTACGTGTTTACCCCAATGGAAATATATCATTGACTTTAATCAAGTTATCCTGGCTTTAATTTACATAATGCACTTTTTTTAAGTGTCATATATATAACATCTAAAGGAGGGAATGGAGATATGTTGCAGTTTTTGAAGTGAAGCATCGGCACGTCTCTGGCAAGAGAGTGGAGTGAATAATGATGAAAGTATTTCTTCTTTTTCGGGTCACCCTGCCTCGATGGGAAACGGCCGATGTGTTTAAAAAATAACATCTGCGAACCATCAAAACCATTGTAAAATTGCTGTGCACTAACGGCCCCTTTCAAGGCAGGCGAAATTGCAGACCTGGAGAATGTACAGATAACTTTCACTGTACACATGAATGCCATAAAGCACCTAAATTACTGGGAACGGTTGAAGTTCCTTGACCTGTACTCCTTGGAACACAGGCGAGAAACATACATGATAATATATACTTGGAAAATCCTTGAGGGATTAGTACCAAATTTACAGACGAAAATCGCTCCCTACGATAGCAAAAGACTTATCAAGAAATGCAACATTCCCCCAATGAAAAGCAGGGGCGCCGCGAATACACTAAAAGACAACACAATAAGCGTAAAGGGCCCAAGATTGCTTAACTGCCTCCCAGAGTACATAAAGAGGACTACCAATAGACCCCTGGCTGTCTTCAAGACGGAGCTGGACAGGCACTTAAAGTCAGTACCTGACCAGCCGGTTGATCAGGCCCTGATCCATCGCAAGGCCTGGTCATGGACCGGGCCGCTGGGGCGTTGACCCCCGAAACCCTCTCCAGGTATATTCCAGGTATTCAAGGCAGGCGAAATTGCAGACCTGGAGAATATACAGAGAACTTTCACTGCACGTCTAAGTACAATAAAGCACCTAAATCACTGGGAACGATTGAAGTACTTTTACCTGTACTCCTTGGAACGCAGGCGAGAGAGATACATGATAATATACACTTGGAAAATCTTAGAGGGATTAGTCCGAAATCTGCACACGAAAATCACTCCCTATGAAAGCAAAAGATTCGGCAGGAGATGCAACATTCCCCCAATGTAAAGCAGGGGAGCCACGAGTACACTGAGACAACACCATATGTTAGGTAATGCAGGGGAGCCACGAGTACACTGAGACAACACCATATGTTAGGTAAAGCAGGGGAGCCACGAGTACACTGAGAGACAATATGTTAGGTAAAGCAGGGGAGCCACGAGTACACTGAGACAACACCATATGTTAGGTAAAGCAGGGGAGCCACGAGTACACTGAGAGACAACACCATATGTTAGGTAAAGCAGGGGAGCCACGAGTACACTGAGAGGCAACACCATGTTAGGTAAAGCAGGGGAGCCACGAGTACACTGAGACAACACCATATGTTAGGTAAAGCAGGGGAGCCACGAGTACACTGAGACAACACCATATGTTAGATAAAGCAGGGGAGCCACGAGTACACTGAGACAACACTATATGTTAGGTAAAACACACAAGTGCAACTAATGTGATATTGTATTGTGGTAACGTTCCTCTCTTCAGGAACTTTGTAAAGGCGTTACAAACAATACATGGACACAGAAGGTATATAATATATAGGCTTAGAGTGAGGTGTATGGCACAATATAATCGTTATAGAAGTAGTACTAGTAGTTTATACGAGTGGTAGTAATAGTAGTAGTAGTAGTAATAATACTAGTTGTAGTAGTAATATTAGTGGTAGTAAAAGTCGACTTGTACATGAGTTACAAAGGTTATTAAAGCAATCATCTCTCTCTCTCTCTCTCTCTCTCTCTCTCTCTCTCTCTCTCTCTCTCTCTCTCTCTCTCTCTCTCTCTCTCTCTCTCTCTCTGTGGAATGGGGATGTATATCTCGGTATATACAAACTAAGGTTTAATTTTAATTGCCATCTACAACCACGTAACTACCACTCACGGGGAAACAACCACGTAACAACCACTCAGGGGGAAACAACCACGTAACAACCACTCAGGGAAAACTACTCAAACATTCATAACCACTGGTACCCCATCGTCAATATTTATACAGTTGTATGGGAGACGGGGTATTGGTGGTGGATGCCCGTCCAGGGTCACAAACAAGTAGCTTAAAGTTGGGGCATAATAGGGCACCAAGTCCAAAACAGTTGAGAGGAAGGGGAGAGGGAGGTCAGGTCACACTGCTGTGACGGTTACGTTTGACCTTACCGTGGGTTACAGTGACTTGGTTTAACCGTTGAGGAACCCGAGACACACACAGACGTACAGACAAATACACAGACACAGAAACACGGATACACAGACACATGCAGGAAGACGTAGACAGACACATAGAGATACATAAGGCAGATACACAGACACATTGTATAGCTTATAAGATACAAAACAACCACGAGGGGAATAGAATGATAGCTGTAGACATTTCGTGTTTCAATTAACACATCATCAGGAGCTTGCAAAGTTGCAGAAAAGAGAAGGAGGTCTAAGCAAATACGATCCCAGGGAACGTGTTCACTGGAGTGAGGGAGAGGCAGATACTTGCATAATAGCTTATAAATTCATCAAATTAATACACAGCTTGTTGGTAAGTTACAATTTATATTTAAAGTGAACAAGAAATTATATTTCATATTATACATGTGCTAATTTGCGAGTGTCATATTGAGACATCTGCTTGACATCAGGGGTTGCAAGATTCTGTATGAGGCACAGGTACGCTCACACTTTGAGTATGCTCCACTTTCTTGGTTTGCCTGCCCCACCTCTCATCTGCGACTGCTTGACAGAGTAGAGAACAGAGCAAGACGTCTCATCTCTCGCCTGGACCCATCCTGGATAGATCTGTCATTTCAGCAGAGTCTTCAACACAGGAGGGACGTGGGTGGCCTTACTGTTATGTACAAGGCCAACATTGTCAAAGTACCACACTTGGCTCCACTTCGAGGACAGCGAGAAGCAAGCTTCTATACCACAAGACGGGCAGCCAGCAGCAACTTCACTCTGGTTGTAACCTTCTCCAGAACATCACTTCATCTGAGATCATTTATCCCCAGGATGACTCGAGTCTGGAACACTCGTACAGCATTATGATGTCAACGAGATAAAGCCAGTTGATCAAATGAAAATGCTGACCCACAGATGGCTCACAGCTGGCCCACAGATAGCTCCAACTTCATCCTATTCCCTACTTGTATGTTTCATAACAATAAAAATGCTTTCAAATGAGCTGATGTAGGTAACAGTTCTTAGTTTGTCATTAAAGTTGGGAACCCTTAACTTGTAAATAGTTTGTCAATAAAGCTAGGAATCTTTAACTAACCTTGTCAAACCCTGTGTAAAGAGAGAGAGAGAGAGAGAGAGAGAGAGAGATTAGTTACAAGCGGCTGCCTTGGGTATCACTGGTCATTGTTGAGGTCATTATTGACGTATTAGAAGTGTTGTTGATGTGTAGTGTTGTGTAGTCACTATCACCTGGGTGTTATTGATGTGTAGTGTTGTGTATTCACTATCACCTGGGTGTTGTTGATGTGTAGTGTTGTGTAGTCACTATCACCTGGGTGTTGTTGATGTGTAGTGTTGTGTAGTCACTATCACCTGGGTGTTGTTGATGTGTAGTGTTGTGTAGTCACTATCACCTGGGTGTTATTGATGTGTAGTGTTATGTATTCACTATCACCTGGGTGTTGTTGATGTGTAGTGTTGTGTAGTCACTATCACCTGGGTGTTGTTGATGTGTAGTGTTGTGTAGTCACTATCACCTGGGTGTAGTGAGGGATGGAGTGAGGGAGGGAAATAAAGGGGTGATGTGGGAGGGAGGCCTAAGCCCTTTTTTATTTCTATAGGCTCGGGGTCCCAGCCAGGCTGACATACCTTTTGAAACTTCTACCGGAACACTATATACGAAATCAAGCCTATTCATGGGTCTTAAGTCACTTCCGCTGGCCCGGCGAGATGCAATTTTCACCAAAAAGCGATAAACCCGTATGAATTTGTAAAGGTGGCGGATATATGGGTCTATCCCGTAGTCAAGCTTGGACGCGATTAGGATCACTGCCTCAGTTCAAATCGTTATGTTATGTCGTTAATATTATTTTTTTTCTTCACAAAAACCCGGAAGAAGATGAACAGTAGGAAGGGAAAGGGCAGGGGTCGTCCCTGGAAGGGCTGGTAGGCGGGGGTGAATGTGGGTTTGAGTGTTTGTGAGTTGAGCATCACGGATAGATCGGAGTGGAACAGAGTGGTGTTGAGGATTTGACGTTCTGTTGGAATGTGAGTAAGATAACATTTATGAAGGGATTCAGGTAAACTGGGCAGCCAGACTTAGTCCTGGAGGTGGGAAGTACAGTGCCTGCACTCTGAAGGTTGGGTGAGGATGTTGCAGTCCTGGAGGTGGGAAGTATAGTGCCTGCACTCTGAAGGTTGGGTGAGGATGTTACAGTCCTGGAGGTGGGAAGTACAGTGCCTGCACTCTGAAGGTTGGGTGAGGATGTTGCAGTCCTGGAGGTGGGAAGTACAGTGCCTGCACTCTGAAGGTTGGGTGAGGATATTACAGTCCTGGAGGTGGGAAGTACTGTGCCTGCACTCTGAAGGTTGGGTGAGGATGTTACAGTCCTGGAGGTGGGAAGTACAGTGCCTGCACTCTGAAGGTTGGGTGAGGATGTTACAGTCCTGGAGGTGGGAAGTAGAGTGCCTGCATTCTGAAGGTTAGGTGAGGATGTTACAGTCCTGGAGGTGGGAAGTACAGTGCCTGCACTCTGAAGGTTAGGTGAGGATGTTACAGTCCTGGAGGTGGGAAGTACTGTGCCTGCACTCTGAAGGTTGGGTGAGGATGTTACAGTCCTGGGGGTGGGAAGTACAGTGCCTGCACTCTGAAGGATGGGTGAGGATGTTACAGTCCTGGAGGTGGGAAGTAGAGTGCCTGCATTCTGAAGGTTAGGTGAGGATGTTGCAGTCCTGGAGGTGGGAAGTAGAGTGCCTGCACTCTGAAGGTTAGGTGAGGATGTTGCAGTCCTGGAGGTGGGAAGTACAGTGCCTGCACTCTGAAGGTTAGGTGAGGATGTTGCAGTCCTGGAGGTGGGAAGTACAGTGCCTGCACTCTGAAGGTTGGGTGAGGATGTTACAGTCCTGGAGGTGGGAAGTACAGTGCCTGCACTCTGAAGGTTGGGTGAGGATGTTACAGTCCTGGAGGTGGGAAGTACAGTGCCTGCACTCTGAAGGTTGGGTGAGGATGTTGCAGTCCTGGAGGTGGGAAGTACAGTGCCTGCACTCTGAAGGTTGGGTGAGGATGTTGCAGTCCTGGAGGTGGGAAGTACAGTGCCTGCACTCTGAAGGTTGGGTGAGGATATTACAGTCCTGGAGGTGGTAAGTACAGTGCTTGCACTCTGAAGGTTGGGTGAGGATATTACAGTCCTGGAGGTGGGAAGTACAGTGCCTGCACTCTGAAGGCTGGGTGAGGATATTACAGTCCTGGAGGTGGGAAGTACAGTGCCTGCACTCTGAAGGTTGGGTGAGGATATTACAGTCCTGGAGGTGGGAAGTACAGTGCCTGCACTCTGAAGGCTGGGTGAGGATATTACAGTCCTGGAGGTGGGAAGTACAGTGCCTGCACTCTGAAGGTTGGGTGAGGATGTTACAGTCCTGGAGGTGGGAAGTACAGTGCCTGCACTCTGAAGGCTGGGTGAGGATATTACAGTCCTGGAGGTGGGAAGTACAGTGCCTGCACTCGGGCTGGGTGAGATCGTCCTGAGTGGAGAGTCCTGCACTCTGAAGGTGGAGGATGTTGCAGTCCTGGAGGTGGGAAGTACAGTGCCTGCACTCTGAAGGTTGGGTGAGGATGTTGCAGTCCTGGAGGTGGGAAGTACAGTGCCTTCACTCTGAAGGTTGGGTGAGGATGTTGCAGTCCTGGAGGTGGGAAGTACAGTGCCTTCACTCTGAAGGGTGGGTGAGGATGTTACAGTCCTGGAGGTGGGAAGTACAGTGCCTTCACTCTGAAGGTTGGGTAGAGGATGTTGCAGTCCTGGAGGTGGGAAGTACAGTGCCTTCACTCTGAAGGTGGGTAAGGATATTGCAGTCCTGGAGGTGGGAAGTACAGTGCCTGCACTCTGAAGGCTGGGTGAGATATTACAGTCCTGGAGGTGGGAAGTACAGTGCCTGCACTCTGAAGGTTGGGTAGGATATTACAGTCCTGGAGGTGGGAAGTACAGTGCCTGCACTCTGAAGGTTGGGTGAGGATATTACAGTCCTGGAGGTGGGAAGTACAGTGCCTGCACTCTGAAGGTTGGGTGAGGATATTACAGTCCTGGAGGTGGGAAGTACAGTGCCTGCACTCTGAAGGTTGGGTGAGGATGTTACAGTCCTGGAGATGGGAAGTACAGTGCCTGCACTCTGAAGGTTGGGTGAGGATATTACAGTCCTGGAGGTGGGAAGTACAGTGCCTGCACTCTGAAGGTTGGGTGAGGATATTACAGTCCTGGAGGTGGGAAGTACAGTGCCTGCACTCTGAAGGTTGGGTGAGGATGTTACAGTCCTGGAGGTGGGAAGTACAGTGCCTGCACTCTGAAGGTTGGGTGAGGATATTACAGTCCTGGAGGTGGGAAGTACAGTGCCTGCACTCTGAAGGATGCGTCGGAATACTGTAGTTTGGAGTCATTTGAATTGTGTTGTCCTCACACTTCTGTATATCACCTTCCCGTGGTGTTAATGGAGAATGTTAAAAAAAACAAAATAATGAAGGGGAGGTAAAACCTGGAGCCGACTAGCTAACAGATGCTTCCCTACGGATAACAAAAAAAGGCAAAATACCGTGACTGGAACAATACACACACAACCCGCACATATAAAAGAGAGGAGCTTACGACGACGTTTCGGCCCGACTTGGACAAATTTACAAAGTCAGCAAGCCTGGAAGCCGGTCACCTACTCAGATCAGGTAAAAACTTTCCTTTTCAATACAGACAAAACACATTGGGCGTTTCCTTACACTTGTCCATGTTCACCCATCAATACATGGGTACCTGGGTGTTAGTGGACTGGTGTGGGTCGCATCCTGGGACAAAACTGACCTAATGTGCCCGAAATGCTCTACATAACAAGCTGCTTTCTATATAGTAGTATGTCATTGATGTCAGCTATGATCTGTATACCTTGTACATGTACATTACTACGGTAGTTGTAACCAGGTGTTAGCTCCAGTCACCAGCAGTCTAACACTGTAGAAACGTAGAGAAAGTCTACAGGCAGTCTAGGATAAGTGTGTGCATGATAAAAACTAAAAAAAAAAACATTGCTCTGAAAACTTGCCGCCCACACGCTCCTCTTTTTTTTTTTAATTTCCCTGTATCTTACTTGTTGGTAGCATAATGAATAGGCAGAAGAGAAGTACATGTACAGTACAATTAGGTGTACACAAGAACACATGCACAGGAGAGAGCACATTAGTAGCGAGTCTGACATACGTAGAGAATAAAGAGTGCACACGATACCCTGGCTGCAACAATACACAAATAACCTGCACATACGAGGGAGAAACTTACCACGACGTTTCGGTCCGTCTTGGACCATTAACTATTGTGAAGATTAAGACACATGTGCAACACTTGGGTGTCTTTATTAATGAAACGTTTCGCCCACACAGTAGGCTTCTTCAGTCAAATACAGAGGGCTCCCAAATTCAATGTTTACAAAAAAAAAAAGATAATCCAACAACTGCAAACAACTCAACAACTTTAAGATCACAATTTTATAATAAGGAATTAACCGCTCTTAAATAATCCACACTGATTCACCGGAAATGCAATTTATCAGCATTAGAATCTACTTGTTTGGTTCAGCTTTAGGATCACACACCTTCTCAAGGGGTTTAAAGGGCATGAGGGAACGTGGGTTGTTTTCCCCCACTAAGGTTACTGGGTCATAACGTATTTAAATGGGGGTGGGTAGCAGGTAGCTGGGAACGTGGGGTGGGGTGAAGAATGGGGGTAGGGAAGGGTGAGAAATTGTAGAAGAGTGAAGGAGGGGATGTTGTGAGAACGAATGGGAGAGAGAGAGAGAGAGAGAGAGAGAGAGAGAGAGAGAGAGAGAGAGAGAGAGAGAGAGAGAGAGAGAGAGAGAGAGAGAGTTAGTTGATCAAATGAAAATGCTGGCCCACAGATGGCTCCAACTTTATCCTGTTTCCTACTTGTATGTTTCATAACAATAAAAATGCTTTCAAATCAGCTGATGTAGGTAACAGCTCTTAGCTTGTCAATAAAGCTAGGGATCCTTAACCTTACCTTGCCAAACCCTGTGAGAGAGAGAGAGAGAGAGAGAGAGAGAGAGAGAGAGAGAGAGAGAGAGAGAGAGAGAGAGAGAGAGAGAGAGAGAGAGAGAGAGAGAGAGAGAGAGCTGAGATATGATAACATCTTTTAACTTTTAAAACCACTTTCAGAACCATGAGCCTAAACCTTTTTCTGAACCTTCAGGTATGTACAGTAATAAAACAAAAAAATATGACAAGCAAAACAATTGAGACGGTAGCTTTGAGAAGCCTAGTGGTCACAAATCTTTAAACGTGGCCTCCCATCCTTTCTGCTATCCTCCCTATCCTTCCCATCCTCTGGAGGTGATAGCTAGCAAAGATAAGCAGAGATCTGCTCTCACATGGGTATGGGAAGCTGCGTGTGGGTAACAAACAAGGTATAAAGGCATACCGTCAGTAGGTAAACAAAGGAATTTAAAGGGACGGTGGGGTTACTACTGCAGGGATAAGAGGTGTATGAGAGAGGTGGGGTAGGTTTAAAGGGACGCCGTCCACGGGGAACTAAAAGCATTTAAAGGGACACAACTGGGGTGAAAGTTTGATAACAAGATGCAATTTAAAGGGTCAGGTCTAGGGTGGTAGTGTTAGCCTTATTGCGCGCACTTAGGCACTGTTGTCTTGGCTTTAGATTTCTGCTTACCACGACTCCCAAGTCCTTGGTGCCTTCGTCAGGAAACAAAAAAGTGTCTCCAGACTCGGGTCTTACCTGGAGAGGGTAAGACCCGGGTCAGGAGACCCAAGGACTTGGGAGTTGTAGTAAGTAGAAATCTAAAGTCTTAGTTAATGTCTGGAAATAATGGGAATAAGTCACTCTGTCTGACCTTTTTAAGGTTATCCTAGATAATTTACACTATGTATGATAATTGTATTTATGTGTATCTGTCCCTAAATGAACTTACTTACGAAATTTAACATTAACAAGTTAAGAAAACTTACTTTAAATTAATACGTTTTGAGTCATATATATAATCTTAATATTGGTGGATAAAACGGGATTTCCTAAAAAAATTATAACTTTTACACCTTGGTCATAGATACCGATAAACTAGTTTAGAAAAACACGTAAGCAAACCTTAATCACTTCTGAAGTGATCAAGGTCCCAGGACCGAAACGTCTGGCCCGGTGGTCTGGTGGCTAGAGCTCTCGCTTTACACACGGAGGGCCTGGGTTCGATTCCCGGCGGGTGGAAACCTTTCGACGTGTTTCCTTACACCTGTTGTCATGTTCACCTAGCAGCAAATAGGTACCTGGGTTGTTAGTCGACTGGTGTGGGTCGCATCGTGGGGGACAAGATTAAGGACCCCAATGGAAATAAGACAGACAGTCCTCGATGACGCACTGACTTTCTTGGGTTATCCTGGGTGGCTAACCCTCCGGGGTTAAAAATCCGAAGAAATCTTATCTTATCTTATCTTTCTAAACTAACTTTTGCACCTTACTGTTAACAAGAAGCCACTACAAAGTAGAGTTCTAGGATGGTTTCAATGACTTGAAGACGAGAGTGTATAAGGCAATCATAGTGCTAAGAAAACACCCCAGGATATATACACCGTGAGGTGTATTTCTCTCAGTGCATATACACTCAGAGTTCAATTTAATCCCTATTTTAGGGATTAAAGTATTCGTGCCTGATAGTGAAGCGCTTACGTGTGCAGCCTAATTACCATAGTGTAGTCGATAGGCTTTGAACCCCATTTGCCAATCAACCAACCCAAGAAAGCATATTTCAGGGGTCAGTATAAAGAAAATAGATCATATTAGGCTTTAAACTGTTATAAGACAGAGCTGTGTGTGTGTTTGTAACAAGAGTTGTAAAAGTAATGACAGATGTACCAAGAGAACAGAAAAAAATATAAACACTAGACTAGGCTTCAGGAACCCGTGTTTACCTACATGCTATTCTAAACCTGATTGTGTCTAATACAACTCCTTGACGACCTGGTTCACAGGCACTTTGTTGTGTAAGACTTTAGGACACTTTTAGCCTTCGTTTTGATGCTCTTCCTGTGCAGGATGTATATGTCCAGTACATTACATCCTTTTATAAACAGGAAGAGGAATAACAAGACAGCATCATCACTGCCAACGAGATAATCAAGTCTTACCTCTCAGAAAATTGATCTATGATACTCTCATTAAACTCCCATCAGTATTAATTACTACCCTTGCACCTGGGACTATTAGGAATAAGAGGGAGAGTATTAGGGTGGAGGCTGGGGAGCTTCAAGCCCCGTTCCTCAGGTCTGGAGGAAGAAATGCCAAGGCAGCAGGTGTGTGGAGCGTCGCAGCTGCTAGAGGTTAGGCCACGGGGATAATTCACAAAGATAGCTGGTACACACCTGCCCGGAAGCTGCATGTTTGGAGGTGGGGGATAGACGAAGACATTTAAACTTCCTTGGTGCAGTTGTTGAGGTGGATGCAGACACACCTGCTGCCACAGAGGACGCCATGCCAGGCCCGCTGCTGTTGGCAAGGCACAGTGCCACCAAGTAGGACAACAGAGTACTGCAGATTGCTTATTGGCCTATGCAGGGTCATTGAATATCCAATCACACCCACTCATGTACCTCTCCAACCTCTAGTCTCAAAAGTGAGATTTTTTAAAATCATGACTTAACGAAATCAAGGACAATAGAAGTCAACACAATGGCTGGAACAATTCACAAATACCCCACAATACTATAGCTGGAACAATTCACAAACACCCCTTTCCAGAGGAAACTACAGATGGTGTTTCGTTCCATCCGTCTAAAGATGGAACGAATTGACTTAATAATGGTCCAGAAGGGACCGAAACCTCGCCTTTGCTTTCCTCTGGAAAGTGTGGGTTATCTGTGAAAGGCTTTCTTTGTTTTGTCTTCATATCACTATGGATCCCACTATCAAACTCTCACAATTAAATAATTTACATATTTCCTGACCTTAATCTATAAGAACTGTGAATGCACAGGCACACACCAGACGAGCCTGGCCCATGGCCGGGCTCCGTGAGTAGAAAACCTCTCGGAACTCATCAGAGGCAAATTCTCCAGCTCTTCAATTTCGCCTGCCTTGTAGGGGGCCGTAAGTACAAAAACAAACAAAAAACAAAAGTTTATTTCTTTGCAAAGGTTACAATGCGTGTTTACACAATATTCCTGCCTAGAGAGAACAAGAGACTGTGTGGTGTTACACGCTTCCACTTCCAGAGAACACGAAAATCATCATCAGAAGGAATTAAAAAAAAAAGAGTGTATTTCTGCGTGTGGTTAGAACGCTGAGAGAGTCTTTGAGCTCTGGTAGACCGCCTGAAGGACACATCCGGAGTTCATACAGGAAAAAGTGTCATTGTGGTAAGATCCGGTGGACCCCGGAAGATCATTTTGTCTTATTAAATGTGCCCTGTGTCAGTGGTTTGACATTATGAGCAGTGAGGTTTGTATTGGGAGAGAGAGAGAGAGAGAGAGAGAGAGAGAGAGAGGGGAAGGGGTGGCGAGGAGTTGAACACGTAGAAGGTAAAGAAAGAGGAATAAACAGGGAGGATAATGGATAACTGGCAGATGAGAGAGATAGGAAGTGAGACAGGAGGAAGATGATGGTGTAGAAAGAGGAAGGATATATAGGGAGGAGAGGAGTGAAGGAAGGCTAACGAGTTTGATGGATGATGGAGGGGTAGGGATGGAGGGGATGGTGTTAAGAAGGGAGCCTTAAATGACCCACTTTACTTGGTTATTAACGACATCTTGAACGACCCACCACCAGCATCCCATCACCTCTGACCGCAGCTGCACTCCCTATTTAAATGTCCAGGTAGCACGTGTTTCTTGAGCAGCTGTTCAGGTAGCACGTGTTTCTTGAGCAGCTGAACACGCTAAGACGCAGGTGAGTACACACACACACACACACACACACATTGGTATATATATATACTACTGCGTAAAATAAGGATATCGTTGAGATATACAAAGCAAACAGGAATAATTAGGGGATATAAACAAAAGACATCGTACAACAATAAATACAAATCACACAAATTCAGATTTAGTGACCAGCATAGCCTAATATGAACTCGAATTAAGTTGGACCTGCCTAGCATGGGTCAGTAGGCCTCCTGCAGTGCTTTTTTCTTATGTTCTTACGTAGTAATAAACAATTGTCAATGAATAAACAGAAGGATGGACCATGGTTCGAGTCTCTCGTCTGCCCTTCTTTTAGAACATAAGAACGGAGGAACACTGCAGAAGGCCTACTGGCCCATGCAAGGCAAACTACCAAAGTAGCTTCGACGGAGTTAATACTTTGAGTGGCTAAACTTTGTATAGAATTTATGGTTTAAGGTTCCGTGAAGGAGTTAAGGAGGTGTTTAAAGGTCCGGTAGACGAGGCTAAACCATCACCTGGGTATTAAAGGGCCGGTAGACGAGGCTAAACCATCACCTGGGTATTAAAGGGCCGGTAGACGAGGCTAAACCATCACCTGGGTATTAAAGGCCCCTTGAGATATGGTCAATGTGCATCCCGGTTTAAATATCCGGTATTATCTCTCCTCCCTGCCCCCTGCCCCCTGCTCCCTGTTCCCTGCTCCCTACCCCCTGCCAACACACACACTCGACCCCTGCAACCACAATTAGGTGAATACACACACAGAGATACACACACATATACACACATCTACTCTCTCTCTCTCTCTCTCTCTCTCTCTCTATATATATATATATATATATATATATATATATATATATATATAAACAAGAAAAAAGTGAGGAATTAGACACATGTGTAACATCTGGGTATCTTTATTTGTAGACGTTTCGCCCTCCAGTGGCTTTATCAGTTCGCTTTAAGGACATAATGGGAAGACTGTGAGGCGAAATAATTTCAGAATAAAGATACATAAATGTTGCACAAGTTGTGACATAGTTCAGGTGTGTGTATGTGATAGCACCTAAGGGAATATAAACTAATATAGGCAGTTGACTATGGGACCTGAGGTGGGGCCAGGAGCTGATACTCGACACCCGCAAGGACAACTGGGAGAGTACACGACTTTAAAGATCATATGAATGAGTTAATAGAGATATTTGAGTGTATAGTTCCGGTAGAGAGGTACATACCGGATACCAGATTAAATACCCAGGGGAAGAGCGGGAGAGAGGGAGAGAGGGAGAGAGGAAGAGAGGGAGAGAGGGAGAGAGGAAGAGAGGGAGAGAGGGAGAGAGGGAGAGAGAGAGAGAGAGAGAGAGAGAGAGAGAGAGAGAGAGAGAGAGAGAGAGAGAGAGAGAGAGAGAGAGAGAGAGAGAGAGAGAGAGAGAGAGAATAATTTAAAAATGAACCCGATACACCAGCAGTGTGCTGCTACATTGTAGTTACACTGAGGGAACAAGAACACTGTTTCAGTGTCTCGCTCCATCACACAGGAGGGGTGTCACATGTGAGGGAAGGGGGAAGGAGGGAAGGGGAGGGAGGGGTGGGTTGGGGACGGTAGGGGTGGGTAGGGAGGGAAGAGAAAACTTCTAACATTTTTGATAATACTCTACATAAAGTATATATCCAGCTTCTCTCTTCAGAGTATATGTTGTTTGCTTCATGTATCAACTTCGTCATGCTGGCACAAATCAACACAAAAGCCTTTGACAAGTGCGATCATGGTGTAATAGCGCACTAAATGCTTGCTAAAGGGATAACTGGCAACGTAGGCAGATGGATCTTCAACTTTCTAACCAATCGAACACAAAGAGTAGTGGTAAACAGAGTTAAATCGGAAGCTGCCATAGTGAAGAGCTATCTCCCACAAGGCACAGTACTCGCCCCTATCCTGTTCTTCCTCCTCATATCAGACATAGACAGATGTAAACCATAGCACCGTATCATCCTTAACAGATGATACTAGGATCTGCATGATAGTGTCATCCATTGAGGACACGGTAAATCTCCAAGAAGATAGTTTAGTTTAATATCTTTATTATGCACCCCATACCCATGGTGTGGGCGGTAGTCAAAACATAACAGAGATACATAATGGGTCCAGGGACTGGACCCCAAAGTTTTGATAGCTGAGCAAACCAAGTTTTCCAATGGGCAACGGAGAACAATATGATGTTTAATGAAGACAAATTTCCAACTACTCCGTTATGGAAAACTGAAGGAAATAATAACTAGGACTGAGTATACCATAAACTCTAATCACACAATAGAGCGAAAAAGTAATGTGAAGGACCTGGGAGTGTTAATGTCAGAGGATCTCAACTTCAAGGATCACAACAGTGTCACTATCACATCTGCGAGGAAACTGATAGGATGGATAATGAGAACCTTCAAAGCAAGGGATGCCAAGCCAATGATGATTCTTTTTAAATCACTTGTTCTCTCTAGGCTGGAATATTGCTCTAAATTAACATCCCCATTCAAGGCAGGTGAAATTGCAGATCTAGAGAATGTACAGAGAACCTTTACTGCACGTACAAGTTCTATCAAACACCTTAACTACTGGGAACGCCTGGAAGCACTTGACTTGTACTCACTGAAGCGCAGGCGAGAGAGACATATCATAATCTATACCTGGAAAATTCTAGAGGGACTGGTCCCAAATCTGCACACAGAAATCACTGTATACGAAAACAAAAGACTTGGCAGACGGTGCAATGTACCACCAGTGGAGAGCAGGGGCGCCACTGGTACACTAAGAGAAAACACAACAAGTGTTCAACAGCTTCCCACCAAGCATAAGGGGAATTACCAATAGACCCCTGGCTGCCTTCAAGACCCCTGGCTGTCTTCAAGACCCCTGGCTGCTTTCAAGACCAATGGCTGTCTTCAAGACCCCTGGCTGCCTTCAAGAGGGAACTGGACAGACACCTAAAGTCAGTACCTGATCAGCCGGGCTGTGGCTCTTTCGTTGGACTACATGCGGCCAGCAGTAACAGCCTGGTTGATCAGGACCTAATCCACTGAAAGGCCTGGGCAAGGATTGGACCGCGGGGGCGATCATCCCGGAATACTGTCCAGGTAGACTCCAGGTAGGTAGACCTGCTACCACCATATGCACTACAATAAAAACAACTACCCACTACCTGCTTCACCCCTCAACTACGCACACGGCATGCCATTGTTTTCACTCTCTTCATTGCTGTTGTCTTTAACTCGTTCCCACACACCATTCATCTCTCTCTCTATCTCTCTCTCTCTCTCTCTCTCCCTCTTACACAAGGTTAAGTTTAGGGTTTCTAACTTTATTTACAAGCTAAGAGCTGTTACCTACATCAGCTCATTTGAAATCTCTCTCTCTCTCCGTCTCTCTCTCGGCCACACAGGGAGGTACCAATCCCTCACTAAGCCTCCTCCAGTACCACCTTCACCTCTGTCCCCTTTACCCTCACACAAGAACAAGAGACGAGCACATTTAAATCCCTCGCCTCACCTTCACCTATTAAAGTTGTTTGTATGGGAGTCGCTTTCCTGAGATTGTAAACAGTGTTTGTAACGGCGAACTTCTCTTGCTTAACGGGAAAACCCATCTACCTAATGGGAAAGATCGGCTTACCTACCTCTTGGAAGTACCCTATCCTCATATATGGTCTGGAACGTTATAGTTGAGATCCATGGTCTGGAACGATGTCGTTGAGCTCCATGGTCTGGAATGTTATCGTTGAGCTCCATGGTCTGGAATGTTATCGTTGAGCTCCATGGTCTGGAATGATATCGTTGAGCTCCATGGTCTAGAATGATATCGTTGAGCTCCATGCTGCCTTTGTATTTGACTGAAGAAGCCTACAGTATGGGCGAAACGTTTCATCAATAAAGATACCGAACTCTTGCACATGTGTCTTAATCTTCATTATTATTATTATTATTATTATTATTATTATTATTATTATTATTATTATTATTATTATTATTATTATTATTATTATTATTATTATTATTTTACTGGGAACAATTTCCTCAGCAGTCTCGGAGAAATGAGAGATAATCAGAATTGATTCAAAGGGGAAGGTAGTTCCAATTCCCAGGACCAAGAACTGTCCAGTAGAATGAGGACGTTTCCCATGAGATGTGAAACATCACCTAGTGACCTGGCAGACGTGGTGAACACACCACCATCACGCTACATCTAACACATCCCAGACAGTAGTGGTTCCTCACTCACCCTCACAGCCACACGCTAATTGATAAGACACACCAGTCACTGACAGGTCTTGATATATCCTAAAGGTACCACTGGATAGGCTAGTCTAAACCTACAACAGTCCGGGCCAGCCAACACAGCTCACTACAAAACTTTACTGTAGGATCCAGCTTTCTACAAGGCAGGAGTACTATAGGATGCAGCTTTCTACAAGGCAGGAGTACTATAGGATGCAGCTTTCTACAAGGCAGGAGTACTATAGGATGCAGCTTTCTACAAGGCAGGATTACTTTAGGATGCAGCTTTCTGCAAGGCAGGAGTACTATATATACCTTTGATATACCTTTGAAGAGTTTCGAGAGTATCTACTCTCTGAGCCCGGCCATGGGCCAGGCTCGTCTGGTGCTTGCCTGGTCAACCAGGCTGTTGCTGCTGGAGGCCCGCTGCCCCACATATCCATCACAGCCTGGTTGATCTGGCACCTGGTGAAGATATTTGTCCAGTTTCCTCTTGAAGGCTTCTACACTGGTTCCAGCCGTGTTTCGGATATCTTCTGGTAAGATGTTGAATAGTCTGGGACCCCGGATGTTAATACAGTGCTCCCGTATTGTCCCCACCGCACCCCTGCTCTTCACTGGGTTTATTTTACACTTTCTCCCATATCTCTCACTCCAGTATGTTGTTATGTAGGATGCAGCTTTCTACAAAGCAGGATTACTTTAGGATGCAGCTTTCTACAAGGCAAGAGTACTGTAGGATGCAGCTTTCTGCAAGGCAGGATTACTTTAGGATGCAGCTTTCTACAAGGCAAGAGTACTGTAGGATGCAGCTTTCTACAAGGCAGGATTACTTTAGGATGCAGCTTTCTACAAGGCAAGAGTACTGTAGGATGCAGCCTTCTACAAGACAGGATTCAACTCGATATAGCACAAGGACAGCTAAACACAAATTTATGATGATAAATATGCCTGGGAGGAGGAAAGGGTGTTAATTTCTACAGACCTCCCGTCACGTTCGTTGACAGACATGGATCATGTGACCTCCCGTGGCCTACCGTGTCTCCAAGGCGTGTCAGGTCAAAGGACATCCTCGTGGGGTCACGTTGCAGCAGATGCCCTTGTGAACCACAGCTGATCCTACCTTGTTGACCTCGTATCCCCCAGTGGATTAAATTTCTCACTCGCATGTGTTGCTGTCACCTCACACACACACACACACACACACACACACACACACACACACACACACACACACACACACACACTCACACACACTCACACACACACACACACACACACACACACACACACACTCACACACACACAAACACACATTAAAAGGACTACTCAGTGTTGTCAACATGTGTTTACCACTGAAAAAGTGTGACACCTGAACAATTTAAATAGGCAATTAATATGCATTTAATTACCCCGGACTTGTATAAATAGGTTGCAGAGGTGGTGAGATACCTTGATGAGTAATTAATGGACTTATAGTAGGAAGGAAGGAAGGTATGGGAGGCGTGGGGAACCTACCTACTTGCCAGTACCACCTTGAGTGCTAAGACGGCCCCTCGACCTGACCTCTCAGAGTTAAAGACCCTGAATTTCCGGGTGTAATACAGCTGCTGGGGACCTTTAAACTATGGAGTCAGTGACGCGTGTCAGGAGGGAAGTAGAGGAGGAGCAGATGTGTATGTGTGTGTGTGTTTAAATTTGGATGACATCCACCTACCCTCATCCATCGTCTTCTCAACTTAATCAATGGGACATATGCAACGGAGGTACTAATTTCCTCACATACATGCAGCAACAGAAAGACATATTTTAGAAACCTAGTGCCATCTTTTAAACAGCCTCATCCTGTTTTCTCCATCAATTCCCCTGATTATTTTGCAGGTTATCATGTCTTCCCTGGCTCTTCTGTCCTCCAGTGTCGTTACATTCAATTCCTTTAGCCTCAATCACCTTGGGTAGGTTGGCGTAGGTAATTTACACTATGTATGATATTATGTGTGCCTGTGCCTAAATAAACTTACTTCATAGGTCCTACCCATTACCTTTGGAACAATTATAGTTGCCTGATAAACATAACAGACTGATTATGTCAGACAGGAAACCAGGCAACGGCCGAACTACTGGAGGGCGAAACGTCTACAATAAAGATACCAAGATGTTGCACATGTGTCTAATTCTTCATCTTGTTGGTATTATATACCATTTATAAGAACATAAGAAAGAAAAAACACTGCAGCAGGCCTACTGGCCCATGCGAGGCCAGTAGAAAGGACTGACTATTATGCTATCCTGACCTCATCTAGACGGAAGTAGACATAGAATAATAGTTCAACTCTTGTCCACCGTTAGTCCGTATATAGGTCATCTGTCAGCCTTCCCATGTGCTCAGATAAACCCTCACCAGCGACCTCTTCCATGTGCTGAGAATTCGTCACAGAAAATAGAGTTGATGGCAGAGAAGAAGAAGACCTATGTTGTGGGAGTAGTTAGAGGGAAGGTGGTGAGGAGGGAGCCAGGCTCCAGGGACAATCTTAAGTTGTTAAGTGTTCCCATTAGGGATCGGTACGAGGGGGTTGGGCAAGGGATGTAGGGAGGGAAGAGTACCATAAAATTTCTTGTTATTGGGTTAAATGCCCAGACGTTGGGATACTGTAGGAGGGGAATGAGGGAGGCAGAGAGAGATAAGAAAGGCAGGAGTAAACAGTAGTCTTTAAATGTCTGAGAATAGACAATAGGAGCGTGAAGGGCAAGGGGGACATGTCCATTCTTCACTCCCTTCTTCATGGATCCTAAATTCACTCCCTTCTTCATGGATCCTAAATTCACTACCTCCTTCATGGATCCTAAATTCACTACCTTCTTCATGGATCCTAAATTCACTACCTTCTTCATGGATCCTAAATTCACTCCCTTCTTCATGGATCCTAAATTCACTCCCTTCTTCATGGATAATAAATTCACTCCCTTCTTCATGGATAATAAATTCACTACATTCTTCATGGATAATAAATTCACTTCCTTCTTCATGGATAATAAATTCACTCCCTTCTTCATGGATAATAAATTCACTCCCTTCTTCATGGATAATAAATTCACTACATTCTTCATGGATAATAAATTCACTCCCTTCTTCATGGATCCTAAATTCACTCCCTTCTTCATGGATCCTAAATTCACTCCCTTCTTCATGGATAATAAATTCACTCCCTTCTTCATGGATAATAAATTCACTACATTTTTCATGGATAATAAATTCACTTCCTTCTTCATGGATAATAAATTCACTTCCTTCTTCATGGATAATAAATTCACTACCTTCTTCATGGATAATAAATTCACTACATTCTTCATGGATAATAAATTCACTACATTCTTCATGGATAATAAATTCACTTCCTTCTTCATGGATAATAAATTCACTTCCTTCTTCATGGATAATAAATTCACTTCCTTCTTCATGGATAATAAATTCACTTCCTTCTTCATGGATCCTAAATTCACTCCCTTCTTCATGGATAATAAATTCACTTCCTTCTTCATGGATAATAAATTCACTTCCTTCTTCATGGATAATAAATTCACTTCCTTCTTCATGGATAATAAATTCACTTCCTTCTTCATGGATCCTAAATTCACTTCCTTCTTCATGGATAATAAATTCACTTCCTTCTTCATGGATAATAAATTCACTTCCTTCTTCATGGATAATAAATTCACTTCCTTCTTCATGGATCCTAAATTCACTTCCTTCTTCATGGATAATAAATTCACTTCCTTCTTCATGGATAATAAATTCACTTCCTTCTTCATGGATAATAAATTCACTACCTTCTTCATGAATAATAAATTCACTTCCTTCTTCATGGATAATAAATTCACTACCTTCTTCATGAATAATAAATTCACTTCCTTCTTCATGGATAATAAATTCACTACCTTCTTCATGAATAATAAATTCACTTCCTTCTTCATGGATAATAAAGTTTCAATCGTCATTTATTCAGTTTTCAGTTTAAGTGAAGTCAAATTACATTTATTTCTTTTCACGTAACAAAATGAAGGTGTTGCCTCGACACCTTCCACTGTTACGTATGCCAACATCCACTGTTACGTATGTCAGCATCCACTGTTACGTATGTCAGCATCCACTGTTACGTATGCCAGCATCCACTGTTACGTATGCCAGCATCCACTGTTACGTATGCCAGCATCCACTGTTACGTATGCCAGCATCAACATGCCTTCACAACCACTACACATCATTTGTAGACGTTGTGAATAAACTTTATGACATTATCTTTTTCTGTCGTTCACGTCTCTAGCTCCTGTACCCAGTGGTATTTAGGTAAGCGGAGTTTATCTCCTGTTCCTGCTTCTCCTCATCTTCTTGCCTATTCTCTTTTATCCTCCGCCTCCATTGCCACGTCTTTATTATTCTGAGTGCATGAGGCTATGATGCCTAGCTAGGACAAGGCTGTATGTGGTTGTAGGGGTCGAGTCTCAGCTCCTGGCGTCGCTTCTTAGCTATTAAGACCAGTTTCACGTATCCTATAGTACTTATTCTTAAAACTGTGCATGATTTTTGCATGTGCTGTCTTTCCCATCTACGTCACTCACTTCATTGAGCAGTTACCCATCTGTCACGTCATCCTGGTCCCTCCCACGTGTCTTCTGGTTCCTCCCATGTATCACATGTGTCCTGGTCACTCCCATGCTATACATAAAACTTCATATACTCAGATTATCTTCTCTCTAGTGTGACTGAAATGGTCCAAGTCGGACCGAAACGTCGTCATAAGCTCCTCTCTCCTATGTGTGGGTTATTTGTGTATTATTCCAGTCACGGTATTGTGCCTTTTTGTTCCCTAAATCACTTAAGTGTTGGTCGAATTACGGGACTATATTTGAGAGCGCCCACTCGCTCCTGATGACTTGTAACTGACCACCTCGCCGCTAGATGTCAGTCTTCAAGGGGTCTAAAATCTTCAGGTCAGAGACAGAGTATTTACAGCCTTTGTTGATCTAAAGCCATGTTGGGCCAGCTCACCCTTGGTGTGTCCCGCTCGCTCATTAGCAGCCCTCTTAACCCCAATGGAAATACAAGGACCCCAATGGAAATACAAGGACCCCAATGGAAATACAAGGACCCCAATGGAAATACAAGGACCCCAATGGAAATAAGTCCCTTTGTCTGACCTTTTTTGGGTTATCCTGGTGGGTAATTTACAAATATGTTATTATGTATGATAATTTGTGTAACTGTATTTATATGTACCTGTACCTAACCTAACCTAACTTACCCCCAGTCTCTCTGTCTCTGTCTGTCTGTCTCTGTCTGTCTGTCTCTGTCTGTCTCTGTCTGTCTGTCTGTCTCTATTTCTCTCTCTCTCTCCCCCTCTCTGTCTCTTTAATATGTTCACCTATTTTTTTATTTTGTTGACGGCTCTTGTGGAATTTTTTTTCAAATTAAAATTGGGATATTTTTGGTTAAAAAAGAAAACATTAAATTTATAGAGTAAAAAAGCCTAAGGTTATGAATTTTAATGAATTTTTTTATATTTAATTTATAAAATTAGTAACATATTAATAACAATAATAAACAGGGCAACGTGTATAAGTTAAATATTGAAAAATATGGCCTCCAAATACTACTACTACTAATAATAATTATTATTTCTAGCAGTACATGATACAACTTATACAGACCATAGCTGACATCAATGACATACTATATAGAAAGTCCCTGGTTAGTCCCGCAACTTAGGTTAATTTTGTCCCCAGGATGCCACCCACACCAGTCCACTAACACTCAGGTACCTACATACTGCTAGGTGAACATGGACAGTAGGTGTCTTAAGGAAACACGTCCTAATGTTTCCTCCCGTACCGGGGATCGAACCACGGACCTCAATAGTAAAAACAGGTGGTGATACCAGGTGATGAATGTACTTAGATGGTGAAAAATAGGTGCAAATACGAGCAGGTGATGAGAGGACACTCAGGAGACAAGGAAATGTACACTCAGGTTTGCACTCAGGTTCCCTCGGGATGTAAACAATCACAGGCGGGGTCCCTGAAGGGTCACCGCGTGAGGGCAGGCAATGACGGGACGCGAACAACACAACGTAAATCCAGCAAATCTTTAGGTGGGATTTAAATCCTTCGCTGAAAGGCGTTGACAAGTGTGTGTGGTGGTCGTACACGTGGCTGTCTGGTGTGTGGTTGTACACGTGGCTGTCTTGTGTGTGGTTGTACACGTGGCTGTCTTGTGTGTGGTTGTACACGTGGCTGTCTGGTGTGTGGTTGTACACGTGGCTGTCTGGTGTGTGGTTGTACACGTGGCTGTTTGGTGTGTGGTTGTACACGTGGCTGTCTGGTGTGTGGTTGTACACTTGGCTGTCTGGTGTGTGGTTGTACACGTGGCTGTCTGGTGTGTGGTTGTACACTTGGCTGTCTGGTGTGTGGTTGTACACGTGGCTGTCTGGTGTGTGGTTGTACACGTGGCTGTCTGGTGTGTGGTTGTACACGTGGCTGTCTGGTGTGGTTGTACACGGTGCTGCCTGGTGGTTGTACACGGGGCTTCCTGGTGGTTATACACGGTGCTGCCTGGTGGTTGTACACGTAACTGTCTGGTGTGGAGGTGAACTGGGAACTGGCCAACTCGTTAAGAATATAGAAGTCTGTAAAGTGAGTCGAGCCAGGGACTTGTTCCACTACATCCAGTCCTTGAGGACTCACCACTGACTTCTGGACTGTGCTGTTATGTGGTCTTTTGACCTTTTCATTTCCTCGTTTTCCTGTTCTCTTTTGTTTTCACAGACTTGCATTCCCCCTGACTTTCCTGCAGCCCTGGGTTCTAATTGTTGCTCACCTCCTCACGTAAAAAAGGTCACCATTACGAAAAGAGCGTAAAGAGGACGTTTCGGTGCATCCTGGACCATAGTCAGCTCACAATGTGTTTTTGGTAAACATTATGCTTAAAAAAAATATCGTAACTAAGTCAGAGATTACGACAGGAACGACACGCGGGAGTTATAAGACGAAGCTGGGGTTTGTTTTGCTGTGTGAAGTAGCCAGAACCTGTTTGTGGTCGTAAGGGTCGAGACTCAGCTCCTGGCCCCTTACCTGGCCACTGTGGAGTTCAATCGTACTTAGTCGCGAATGTGTGTACTCACCATGTAGAATAATAAGACTACCGGGACAATATTATTGTCCTAGGACATTATTGGAACATTATTGTCCTAGAAATTTACTGGATCAACATTATTGTCCTAGGACATTATTGTCCTAGGACATTATTGGAACATTATTGTCCTAGAAATTTACTGGATCAACATTATTGTCCTAGGATATTATTGTCCTAGGACTTTACTGGGACATTATTGTCCTAGGACATTACTGGGACAACATTATTGTCCTAGGACATTATTGGAACATTATTGTCCTAGAACTTTAAGGTGGGTGTGCCCACCCACCCACCAGCTGCTGCCTCACCCAGCTGCTGCTGCTGCTGCTGCCTCACCTACACGTCCAGCTGCTTAACCCTTTCCAGCCCTTTTGAGCAGCCCTCTCTGCCCTGGGCCCAGCTTCCTCCCTCTTTGTTATATCTGACTGTGTTCCGGTACACAGAGGTGTTTTTAGCATGCACGTCAGCCAATAAACATTCATGAAGGTTAGTACTGCCCACCACATGAAACCATATTATAGTGAAGAGCGATATTGACATTCCTCGTCTCTCTTTCTCCCTCCCTGCTTTACTTCCCTCTCTTCTTCACTTCCCTCAGTTCCCTTTCTCTCCTTGACACAAAGCACTGAGAGAGAGAGAGAGGGTCGTGGTAGCCACTAAGAGATAACTTGCGCACGTGGCGTCATGACACTGGGAGATTATGCCATCATATACAAAGAAGTGTAGAGGAGAGACGTTGTGAGGAGAGACCAGCTGAAGGCGAGAGATGGAGCCAAGTCACGCGTATATTGTTCAGAGAGAGAGAGAGAGAGAGAGAGAGAGAGAGAGTATACCTGGAGTAGATAAGTTAGACACATATGCAACACTTGGGTATCTTTAATGAGGAAACGTTTCGACACACAGTGACTTCATCAGTCCATACAAAGGAGAATGGTGAAGAGCAGGAGGAGTTTGAGGTAATCAGTCCCTCAGCCTGGAGTCGATGTTATCAGTCCATCAATCTTGAAAAGAATACAACATATGTGCGAAGAAGTGACTTATATACTGTAGACAGGTGAGGTGCAGCAGTCGTAGGTGGTGTCACACTTGACCAATGTGGAAAGGTCATGCCCAAGGGTCAGGCAAGTGAAGAATTCCTGTATTAAGACCCCAAGATGCTGCTGTGTCAGACATGAATGTAGACGAATGGTTCAGAGAACCGACAAGTTGATAAGTTAGACACTGTGTGGCGAAACGTTTCCTCATTAAAGATACCCAAGTGTTGCAAATGTGTCTAATTTATCAACTTGTCGGTTCTCTGAACCATTCGTCTACATACCTTATACGAGTATACATGGAGTATACCTGGAGGGTGTTCTGGGGTCAACGCCCCCGCGGCCCCGTCCATGACCAGGCCTCCACGTAGATCAGGACCTGATCAACCAGGCTGTTACTGCTGACCACGTTACCCAAACTGTAACAAGACCTTCGGTAACATATCCCACTGAAGCACGCCTAGCAAAATAAATACAAAGATTAATTGAACGTGTAACGTATAGGAATGGATCAAAGAATACCTTACAGACAGACGTAGAGAGTTAGGGAGACATGAGGATGGAGGAACATAGGGAGAGACATGAGGATGGAGGAACATAGGTAGAGACATGATGATGGAGGAACATAACAAGTGGAGTACCACAAGCTGTATTTTGGTACTTCTACAGTTAAGTGTAGGTAAGAGACATACTAGAAAAATATTTGTTTACATGTCAGTTGAAGGGACTGACTGCTTTAAATCAAGGCTGATGGACTGACCACCTTCAGTCAAGGCTGAGGGACTGACCACCTTCAGTCAAGGCTGAAGGACTGACCACCTTCAGTCAAGGCTGATGGACTGACCACCTTCAATCAAGACTGAGGGACTGACCACGTATAATAAAGGCCAAGAGCTTCATCCCCCCTTGAAACGACTTCTCCATTCCTTCCATTTTGTAGCACCTACAACAAACTAGACTATAGTTGTGAAGAGGCAATTACACACGCACACACAGCCTTAATTAACCTGCCTGAGAAAGGTGTCTAGCCAGAACGGGTGAGGAACAAACGGAATCTCCGCCGTAATGATGCGGTCAACAGAGAGAGAGAGGCACTTCCGTTGGACAAGGTGACCAACCCCGTTAACAGACGGGCGGCGGCCACCGTTGTTCACCACCTCGTTACTGTCTCTCGCGCTGTTTTTCCACCTCCTTTCTAATGATTCCCTTTAATGACTCTCTTTTGAAAGTTAGTTTTTAAATTTAACTTAAAAATACGTACAGGATTTTTTCTGTGATTTTTTCTCCATACTTTTTTTTAGGGATTTATGTGTTCATGTCCTTTAAGGATTGTTCATGTTCTTTAAGGATTGTTCATGTTCTTTAAGGATTATTCATGTTCTTTAAGGATTTATGTGTTCATGTTCTTTAAGGATTTTTCACGTTCTTTAAGGATTTATGTGTTCATGTTCTTTAAGGATTTTTCACGTTCTTTAAGGATTTATGTGTTCATGTTCTTTAGGGATTGTTCATGTTCTTTAAGGATTTATGTGTTTATGTTCTTTAGGTATTGTTCATGTTCTTTAAGGATTTATGTGTTCATGTTCTTTAAGGATTTATTTATTTGTTCAAGTTCTTCAATTTGTTCTTCGACGACTTTTTCTTATGTTTGTACTACAAATATTATTTTGTTACCTGTTCTTCGGGAGTCTGTTCTTCAAGAGTCCGTTCTTCAAGTCTGTTCTTCAAGAGTCTGTTCTTCAAGAGTGTGTTCTTCAAAAGTCCGTTCAAGATTGTGTTCTTCAAGAGTCCATTCTTCAAGAGTCCGTTCTTCAAGAGTCTGTTCTTCAAGAGTGTGTTCTTCAAGAATCCGTTCTTCAAGGTTCGTTAACGTTCTGCAAGACGTTTACTGAGAGAGTAATGTAACAAGACGTTTACTGATAACACTGCAGCAGTGGCGGCTGTGTTGCGGCTGAAGTGCTTAGTAAACAGTAGTAGTGGTGGTGGTGGTAGTGATGGTGAGTGGTGGTGATGGTAGTAGTGGTGGTGATGGTAGTAGTGGTGGTGGTAGTAGTAGTGGTGGTGGTGGCAGTGATGGTGGCGGTGGTAGTGGTGGTGGCAGTGATGGTGGTGGTGGTAGTGGTGGTGGAACACCTGTCCAACAGGCCACAAACAGAGAGATTATTATGGAAGACGTAACAGTAAACAGAGCATTATCGACTTAACAGGGATGAAGAAGTATAGGGAGGCTAATATACCCTGTGTGTGTCTTTATTACTGAGAGTGTTCGCTCCCAGTGTTCGTCTCCCATCATTACTAAGAGTGCTCGCTCTCAGTGTTCGTCTCCCATCATTACTAAGAGTGTTCGCTCTCAGTGTTCGTCTCCCATCATTACTAAGAGTGTTCGCTCTCTGTGTTCGTCTCTCATCATTACTAAGAGTGTTCGCTCTCTGTGTTCGTTCCATGAGAAAAATTAGTTCGGTGAGTAAGTTTTGCTCACTGGAGCGTGTGTTGACAGGGATAGGAAGAGGATTGGTGGGAGGCCTATCCCTTCTATCTAAGCTACTGCCAGGGGTGGGAGGCCTAGAGTATACCTGGTGGGGGTTTCGGGGGTCAACGCTCCCCGCGGTCCGGTCCATGACCAGGCCTCGTGGTGGATCAGGACCTGATGAACCAGGCTGTTACTGCTGGCCACACGTAAACCAATGTTAGAACCACAGCCCGGCTGGTCAGGTACTGACTAAGGTCTGCAATTTCGCTTGTCCTGAAAGAGGCCATTAGTGTACAACAATATTCCAACCTACATATAACAAGCGAATAAGCGATTTGAAGAGAATCATTATTGCCTTGGTATCTCTAGTTTTGAAGGTTCTCATTGTCCATCCTATCATTTTCCTAGCAGATGTGGTAGACATTATTGTGATATTTGAAAGTGAGATCCTCTGACATTATCACTCCACGTCCTTCACATTAGTTTTTCGCTCTATTGTGAGATTCGAATTTGTTTTATACTCCGATCCAGTAATTGAAATTTGGAGTAATTGAAATTTGTCTTCATTGAACTTCATATTGTTTTTTTTCGGAGGCCCATTTAAAGACTTGGTTAATGTCGGCTTGCAGAATTGCAGTGTCTTCAGTTGGGTGACACTGTCATGCAAATTCTGGTATCATCAGCAAAGGAGGACACAGTGCTGTGGCTTTCAACTCTATGTCAGATATGAGGATGAGGAACAGGATGGGAGCAAGTACTGTGCCTTGTGGAACAGAGCTTTTCACTGTAGCCGCCTCAGATTTTCCTCTCTTTACTATTACTCTTTGTGTTCTGTTTGCTAAAAGTTATTGATCCATCTACCCACTTTTTCTGTTATTTCTTTATCGCACATTTTGTGTGCTATTACGCCATGATCGCACTTATCGATGGCTTTCGCAAAGTCTGTGTATACTACATCTCTATTTTCTTTGTCCTCCAGTGCCTCCAAGACCATATCATAGTGGTCCAGTAGTTGTGAGAGGCAGGAGCGACCTGCTCTTAACCCATGTTGGCCTGGGTTAGTAAGTAAGTTTATTCAGGTATACACAAATACAGTTACATAGATTATCATATATAGCAGCATGTGTGTAGAGAACCCAGGATAACCCAAAAAAGTCAGACAGAATGACTTGTTTCCATTGGGGTCCTTTGGCGATCTTGCTTCTTAGAACCCTTCAAAGATTTTATGATGTGGGACGTTAGTGCTATCGATCTGTAATGGTTCGCCACTGCTTTACTGCCACCTTTGTGGAGTGGGGCTATGTCTGTTGTTGTCAGTGACTGTGGGATGACCCCAGTATCTATGCTCCCTCTCCATAAAATATTTAAGAGACGTGAAACGAGTTTCTTGCAGTTCTTGATGAACACGGAGGTCCACGAGCCTGGGACAGAGTGCATGGACATGTCATTTATTGCCTTTTCAAAGCCCTGTGGTGTTAGGATTATATGAGAAATTCTTGTATTAACCAAATATTGAGTCTCTGTCATAAAAAAAAAAAAATCATTTAGATTGTCGACCTTTAGTCTGATTAACAGGTCACTAAACTCTGAGGCATACTGAGTACGTCGTGATCCCTGGCCATGGATGAACCAGGATTGGGTTGGAATTCTCTCATGACGCTAAACTGTGACGTTGATGATGAGAAGGAATGAAATGGGAGGAAGGTGGATGGGAAGGGAAGACAGAGGGAGGGTGATGGAGAGGGGTGGTAGAGAAGGAGGGGGATGGAGAGGGGTGGTAGAGAGGGAAGGGGATGGAGAGGGTGGAAGATAGGGAGGGGGGACCAGCAGGTGCACTACCATAAAGACTGCTGAGAACTAAGGTGAATAAATAATGGCATGAAAGCCTCCCTAAGGAGGAGTAGGCTGGGCAGACTGAGCGGGCTGGGTAGGCCTAACTGTCTTACATGATCGACAGTATCACACTCCAACACTACAATAACCATAGGCTTAACAAATCCCCCTCCCTCCCCCCATATATATAAAAAAATGAATCCAAATAACAAAGCATTAATTCTGAATAAATCGTAACTAATTTTATAAAAAAAAAATCACGATTTTCTTTTTTATGAATTAGCAAATTTTATCTTGGACTTTTTTTTTACATTTTTTTAAGATAATATTTCAATATATTGCCTGATTTCTTTTAAAAATCTAATTAAAACGAAAAACTTTATATAATAATAATAATAATAATTTTATTATTATTATTATTATTATTGATAATATTATTATTATTATTATTATTGATAATAATATTATTATTATTATTATTGATAATAATATTATTATTATTATTATTGATAATAATATTATTATTATTATTATTGATAATAATAATATTATTATTATTATTATTATTGATAATAATATTATTATTATTATCTCAGGCAGGACAGTTGTTTACATAATAATAATAACTTAAACGAGAGAGAGAGAGAGAGAGAGAGAGAGAGAGAGAGAGAGAGAGAGAGAGAGAGAGAGAGAGAGAGAGAGAGAGAGAGAGAGACATAGAGAGAGAAAGAGAGAGAGCAGGTGTTACATCCTGGGAGAGTCGTTGAGACATCCGGCCTCATCTCAGACAGGACAGGTGTTTGCCATCTGCCAGACATGTTGTACATTATGTTATGTGTTGTGTTGTTGTTTCCAGCTCTGTTTCCAGCTCTGTTTCATGTTTCCATTTCATGTTTCATTGTTCTGTTTCCATTTTCCTGTTTCAGCTCTGACACTTGTTCCAGCTCTGTTTCAGCTCGTTTCATGTCGTCTGTTTCCCAGCTCTGTTTCCAGCTCTGTTTCCCACTTGTTTCCAGCTCTGTTTCTTTTCCAGCTGCCATCTCTGTTTCCAGCTCTGTTTCCAGCTCTGTTTCCAGCTCTGTTTCCAGCTCTGTTTCCATCTGTTTCCCAGCTCTGTTTCCACTCTGTTTCCAGCCTGTTTCTCATCCTGTTTCCAGCTCTGTTTCCCTCTGTTTCCAGCTCTGTTTCCAGCTCTGTTTCCCAGCTCTGTTTCCCAGCTCTGTTTCCAGCCTGTTTCTCATCTCTGTTTCCAGCTCTGTTTCCATCTTTTCCCAGCTCTGTTTCTCATCTCTGTTTCCAGCTCTGTTCTCATCTCTGTTTCCAGCTCTGTTTCCACTCTGTTTCCAGCTCTGTTTCCAGCTCTGTTTCCCAGCTCTGTTTCCAGCTCTGTTTCCACTCTTTTCCAGCTCTGTTTCTCATCTCTGTTTCCAGCTTGTTTCCATCTCTGTTTCCCAGCTTGTTTCTCACTCTGTTTCCCAGCTCTGTTTCCACTCTGTTTCCAGCCTGTTTCTCATCTCTGTTTCCAGCTCTGTTTCCAGCTCTGTTTCCACTCTGTTTCCCAGCTTGTTTCCATCTCTGTTTCCAGCTTGTTTCTCATCTCTGTTTCCCAGCTCTGTTTCTCAGCTCTGTTTCTCAGCTCTGTTTCTCATCTCTGTTTCCAGCTTGTTTCCACTCTGTTTCCCAGCTCTGTTTCTCAGCTCTGTTTCCCAGCTCTGTTTCCAGCTCTGTTTCAGCTCTGTTTCCAGCTCTGTTTCCACTCTGTTTCCAGCTCTGTTTCCAGCTCTGTTTCCCAGCTCTGTTTCCCAGCTCTGTTTCTCATTTACTCTGTTTCAGCTCTGTTTCCAGCTCTGTTTCACTTTAGCCTGTTTCAGCTCTGTTTCCACTCTGTTTCCCCCAGCTCTGTTTCCAGCTCTGTTTCCAGCTCTGTTTCCAGCCCTGTTTCTCATCTCTGTTCTGTTTCCAGCTCTGTTTCCAGCTCTGTTTCCCAGCTCTGTTTCCCAGCTCTGTTTCCAGCTCTGTTTCCAGCCCTGTTTCTCATCTCTGTTTCCAGCTCTGTTTCCAGCTCTGTTTCCCAGCTCTGTTTCTCATCTCTGTTTCCAGCTCTGTTTCTCAGCTCTGTTTCCCAGCTCTGTTTCCAGCTCTGTTTCTCATCTCTGTTTCCAGCTCTGTTTCTCAGCTCTGTTTCCAGCTCTGTTTCTCATCTCTGTTTCCCAGCTCTGTTTCTCATCTCTGTTTCCAGCTTTGTTTCTCATCTCTGTTTCCCAGCTTGTTTCCAGCTCTGTTTCTCAGCTCTGTTTCCAGCTCTGTTTCCCAGCCCTGTTTCTCAGCTCTGTTTCCAGCTGCATCTGTTTCCAGCTCTGTTTCTCATCTCTGTTTCCAGCTTTGTTTCTCATCTCTGTTTCCCAGCTTTGTTCTCTCATTCAGCTTTGTTTCTCAGCTCTGTTTCCAGCTCTGTTTCTCATCTCTGTTTCCCAGCTTTGTTTCTCATCTCTGTTTCCCAGCTTGTTTCTCAGCTCTGTTTCTCAGCTCTGTTTCTCAGCTCTGTTTCCAGCTCTGTTTCCAGCCCTGTTTCTCATCTCTGTTTCCAGCTCTGTTTCCAGCTCTGTTTCTCATCTCTGTTTCCCAGCTTTGTTTCTCATCTCTGTTTCCCAGCTTTGTTTCTCATCTCTGTTTCCCAGCTTTGTTTCTCAGCTCTGTTTCTCATCTCTGTTTCCCAGCTTTGTTTCTCAGCTCTGTTTCTCAGCTCTGTTTCTCAGCTTTGTTTCTCAGCTTTGTTTCTCAGCTCTGTTTCTCAGCTCTGTTTCTCAGCTCTGTTTCCCAGCTTTGTTTCTCAGCTTTGTTTCTCAGCTTTGTTTCTCAGCTCTGTTTCTCAGCTCTGTTTCTCATCTCTGTTTCCCAGCTTTGATTCTCAGCTTTGTTTCTCAGCTTTGTTTCTCAGCTTTGTTTCTCAGCTTTGTTTCCCAGCTTTGTTTCTCAGCTCTGTTTCTCAGCATTGTTTCTCAGCTCTGTTTCTCAGCATTGTTTCTCAGCTCTGTTTCTCAGCTCTGTTTCTCAGCTCTGTTTCTCAGCATTGTTTCTCAGCTCTGTTTCTCAGCATTGTTTCTCAGCTCTATTACTATTCTGGTTGGGAATCTTTAAACTTCTTCTACAGTATGTTGGGTGGGTAATGGGGTTTAACTTCTATCTACTACACGAGGGTCATTAAGGCTGCATGTTCACCCCCAGAGCCACTTTAATACCTAAAACAGAACTTAAAGTTAACTCTGAGATGTTAAACTTTGGCGTCGATTGTTAGCGCACCCAGCTGACACGTCCTAGTGTTTCCACCCATACCGGAGATCGAACCACGGACCTCAGTGTGTACAGAAAGAACTAAAAGGCACAATACCATGACTGGAACAATACACAAATAACCCACATATAAAAGAGAGAAACTTATAACGACTTGTAAATGGTTCAAATCGGACCGAAACGTCGCCATGAGCTCCTCCTATGTGCGGGTTATCTGTGTATTGTCTAGTGTCTTGTTTTCACATAGGTGTATGTGTATATACACTTGTATATACACTGTGTTAATAACGGTGATTGGAGAGACTTGTAGGAGACCTTGAGACAGTGGTGAGAGCGGAATTGTAGCAGATAGTAATGCTGTGTGGGTAAGGTGCTGGTGGTGGCAGGGGCAGGTGGCAGATGGTGGTGGCAAGGTAGGAGACAGGTAGACGGTGGCAGGGATAGGTGGCAGGGTAAGAGACAGGTGGTGGTTGCAGGGTAGGAGACAGGTGATGGTGGCAGGGTACAAAACTGGTGGTAGTGGCAGGGTAGGAGACAGATAGACGGCGGAAGGGTAAGCGGCAGGTGTATATGTGTGTACTCATCCCTATATTTACAGGGGGTCGAATCACAGCTCCTGGCCTGGACTCTCCTTCAACCAACCTGTATGCTAAAGCCCCAGGAGTCAGCCTTAGAAAGCTCACTCTAAAGCTTAAAGACGTCTAAAATAAAGTTTGTCCAAATAAAGCTTATCCAAAATAAAGCTTGTTTAAATAAAGCTTGTCGACTTGTTGCTCTAGCCACTAAAATGAAAGAAAATATTATCGTACCTACTGCTGTAGCTGTGTAAGTAGTTGGCCTCCACTAGTAATTAGAATAGTTTCTGATTTTGAGTGAGGTGAAGAGGCTGCAATAATTCTCAAAAAAAAAAAAAACTCGTTCTTTGGAGAGAAACCTTAAGGGCGACGTTTCGGTCCGTCCTGGATCTTTGTCAAGATAGTCGTGGCTTGACGGTCGTCCAAGAAAGAACGAAATGTCGTCGTAACATTCTTTTAAGAATTGTCTCATAACATCGACGTGTCATGTGTTTGTTCAGCTTCCATCAGTCTCTCTCTCTCTCTCTCTCTCTCTCTCTCTCTCTCTCTCTCTTTCACAGGGTTTCACAAGGTTAGGGTAAGGTTTCTAACTTGATTTACAAGCTAAGAGCTGTTACCTACTTCAGCTCTCTCTCTCTCTCTCTCTCTCTCTCTCTCTCTCTCTCCATCATTTTGGAGTACGACAGCAGGCAAGCAGTACGACACGACCTTCACATTATAAGTTCCTTCCTTCTCCTTCTTTCTTAACGACCCTCTCCCTACTTCCTCCCCTTCCTTTGTACCTTTACTCCCTGCCCCTCCCTCTTCTCCCCCTGTCCCCCCTCCCAGCTGCCTGACAGCTGCTCCAAGATGTTTTATTAACTCAAGATTTCAGTCTACATCTCACTGACCCCAGTCTTATGCTTCTCTAATATCAGTGTTCTCAGCCTCCTGCTTCTGTCATCTTAATGATCTCAGCCTCCTTCTCAGGATCCTGTTTCTCTCATCTCGGTGATCTCAGCTTGTGTACACTGAGACTCCTGGCTCTCTTTATGAAGGAACTTCACAAATTCCTCAAGACAGTACCTGATTAGCCAGGCTGTGATGCAAAAGCCGGCCTGCGGGCGGCAGGGACCAACAGCCAGTAACCAGGAGACCTGGTCTGGGACCAGGTCGACGAGGCAGTGACCCCAGGAAACGACTACATGTAACCTACAGGGAATCTACAGATATACAGACATACGACAGATATACACATATGCTGCTATGTATGATATATGTAACTGTATTTGTGTATACCTGAATGAACTTACTAGCTGAGGAATGGTATACTATCATAATAAATGATACAGCAACACCATGGTATCTTGGTACAGGGGAAGTCTTTTGAAATTATTTTGCTAAACAACTGCTCAGCATGACCTATTTACACTAGTGGGCCCCGCTCACCTGTGTTCTCATCTCCAACTGCCTCATCTCATCTCTACTCTAGTATGTAAGGTCTAGCCAGACAGTATTGCATAAACCTTGGTAATAGATACCTTCGAATTGCTTTAGAAAGACACGTAAGCAAACACTAGGACATATTTATTAGAAAACGTTTCGGTCCTGGGACCTTGATCAAGGTCCCAGAACCGAAATTTTTTTTAATGTCCCAGTGTTCGTTCAGGTGTCTTTCTAAACCAGGGTCTAGCCACATGTCAATGTTTTAGCCTTGAAGGACTCACCTCCTACCAAGGGACTCATCACATCAAAACTGCTTCTAGCTGGACAGATACTTAAAGTCGGTGCCGGATCAGCCAGGCTGTGGTCCGTATTTTGGACTACGTGCGGCCAGCAGTAACAGCCTGGTTGATCAGGTCCTGATCCACCGGGAGGCCTGGTCATGGACCAGGCCGCGGGGGCGTTGACCCCCAGAACACTCTCCAGGTATACTCCAGGTATATTAACATCAATATTGAGGCTTGCAATTAAATAAATTTAGCATTTTATGTTGTTATCAAGTCAAATATATCAAACTTTATGCTATAATCATGACTGGATGAGTCAATATATATATATATACAAGATGGCTACGAGATTAATTCCTCTTATTTTCAACAAAGCGCAATTTACATGATTTGTTTAAAACCTGATTCTTATTTTAATGAAATAAGTAACATTCCTATATTGTTACTTATTGCATATAAACTAAAGTCTTCTCTAAAAAACACCCTGACTTTGCTCACTGTAATTAACGCATTAACACTTATTATTATTATTATTTTTTTTGCGTTCACGTCTGCATAAATAACCCATTATGAATGTAACCAGATATAAACATGTAAATAGTTCATTACCATTGTAACTTGGTAAATTAGACACATATGCAACACTTGGGTATCTTTATTGAGGAAACGTTTCGCCAGTGTGGTGAAACGTTTCCTCAATAAAGATACCCAAGTGTTGCATATGTGTCTAATTTACCAACTCGTCGGTTCTCTGAACCATTCATTTACACCATTGTAACTTGTTCAACTATCAAAACTTTGTGACCCGGACCCATTATGTACCTCTAATATTTTGAACTACCTCCCACAGGATGGTTATGTCCTGGATAATGTAGATATTAAACTAAACTCAAAATCTACTAATTCTTATATTCCCTATTTTGAAGAAGTCACATCCCCGTTAATTTCTTACTATTAAGAATACCAGGAGGCCTGGTCACGGACCGGGCCGCGGGGGCGTTGACCCCTGGAATTCTCTCCAGGTTCTCTCCAGGTAGACATGTGAGAAAGGAGCTTACAACGACGTTTCTGTCCCACTTGTGGCTTTGTAAATGGACCGAAACATCGTTGTAAGGTTCTCTCTCCTATGTGGGGTTAATTGTGTATTGTTCCAGTTACAGTATTGTGACTTTGTGTTCTTTATAAGCTTAATTATATGGAGCTTCCATCTTGTGCTCAGTCTGGTCCTACTATCCGTGTTTACCTACCTGGAGTCTACCTGGAGGGTGTTCCGGGGGTCAGCGCCCCCGCGGCCCTGTCCATGACCAGGCCTCCCGGTGGATCAGGGCCTGATCAACTAGGCTATTATTGCTGGTTATTACAATGCTAGACACACAAACATTGGAAACTCACAGTTTCGTATTTGTAAAGGTAAACATCTGTTGTGTCTTATAAATAGTCATGATGATGACAGATTGTGGGCGGCCATGAACACGCATATGTTTATGGAGACATCCTTGATCTGTGTCTTGACTTCAATATTAACTTTGCTAGCTGTGAGTCTTCTGTTGTAACAGATATTATCAGAGGACCGTTTACCAAGATTAGCCACTATCTTCAGGATTAAACAAGGTGTTTCAAAATGATGGACCCAATTTCAAAGCAGACTGCTTTGGAATTAGGTCCATCGTTTTAAAACACCCTGTACTATCCTGAGTAGTGAGATAGTTAAACGGAAACGCTTTCTTATTATCTCTGATCAGAATGATAGTTTTGTCATTCATGTTGCAAAGTTAAGTGATTTCTAGGACTATTTCTCTGTAGAAATCCTTAACAATGACTTAGTAAATAATCAAAATTATTTAGAACCCCTATGCACAAAAATCCAAACTTTATTATTCTCCAGACTCATCAGTAGTACAATAATCAAACCTTCTATAACGATCCTAAACTTCTAGTTTGAGACGAACTTTTAGAAGCCTAGGCTTAGCCTAGAATAAAAAAAAATAGCACCCCAATGGAAATAAGGCACTTTAACTTGTTTTTGGGTTATCCTAGGTAATTTACACTATGTATGATAATTGTATTTATGTGTACCTGTGCCTAAGTAAACTTACTAAGCTATAAGGGAACACATGACAGCTTGACAGAGTGGGAGATGTTTGTGAGTGGTTCCCCAGGGGCGGCATCCCACTCAGCCAGGCACGGTGGGATAACAGGACTGGTCAGTTCTCGCACCCTTATCCTCTACACACAGCGAGTGATTTAATCAATGCTTGGGCTGCTACATCTAGCTATGACACTTTCCATTGCCCTAAAGTCGAGATTAAAGCCAAAACTAATGAGAGATTTCAGATGAACTGATGTAGGTAACAGCTCTTAGCTTGTAAAGAAAGTTAGGAACCTAATCTTTTAAAATTCTGTGTGTGTGTGTGTGTGTGTGTGTGTGTGTGTGTGTGTGTGTGGAGAGAGAGAGAGAGAAACTGCGAATTTTCTGAAGCATATAATGTAAATGGGGAAAAAATAGGAGAGCGAAGCCAGCGATGTTGGTATGCCAGCTGCCGCTGTGTCCAAGGCGAGGTGATGGCCGCCGCCCTCGTTACCTCCACCACCGCCCCAACACCACCCAAAAAAACTCAAAACCAACCCAACCATTAACAATATACCTCTTTTTACCACATAAGCATCTCCCCCGCAACATATATCCTTCTCTACATATCTTGGGAAGTCAGAAGAGGCGCCCAAAACTGGGGTTTAGACGAAAAACAGACCTCACTATACGGTTACAGATCAATATTTGTCCCTTTCACAGTGTCCGGTCTTTAAAAGAAACAGTGTGGCAAGCGGAGGTATTCGGTTAATAATCAATATCTGGCCGGGAATGACAATGAGGATCGGTTAAAGTCTCGCTTAAAGGGAAGCGAATGCATCTGTGATAGGTAATAGGCTTCCAGGTGCTGGCCTGCCTAGCGTTACTTAGTGTTGATGTTGCTAGCTAGCTAGCTCAACCTAGACTAGTTGACCTGCAACCTAGACTAGTTGACCTGCAACCTAGACTAGTTGACCTGCAACCTAGACTAGTTTACCTGCAACATAGACTAGTTGACATGCAACATAGACTAGTTGACATGCAACATAGACTAGTTGACATGCAACATATACTAATTGACATGCAACATAGACTAATTGACATGCAACATAGACTAGTTGACCTGCAACCTAGACTAGTTTGCCCACAGCTAGACTAGTTTACCCTAACTAGACTAGTTTACCCCTAACTAGACTAGTTTATCCCTAACTAGACAAGTTTACCCCTAACTAGACTAGTTTACTCCTAACTAGACTAGTTTACCCCTAACTAGACTAGTTTACCCCTAACTAGACTAGTTTACCCCTAACTAGACTAGTTTACCCTAACTAGACTAGTTTACCCCTAACTAGACTAGTTTATCCCTAACTAGACTAGTTTACCCCTAACTAGATTAGTTTACCTGAAGCTAGGATAGTTTACTTGCAACCTAGACTAATTTACCTGCAGCACAGACTAGTTTTCCTGAAGCCTACACTAGTTAACCTGAGTTCTAAATTGAATGTCAGCTAATGTACAAAATAGTATCTATACTGCCAACTAATGTAAATAATAGTACCTATAAACTTACTAGACTATAATCCAATAATTATTTCTTATAATTATAGAAATAAGTCACTTTGACATTTTTGTGTTATCCTGGTGGGTAATTTACACATAGTAATTCATACATAGTACTATCTTACTATGTATGATAATTTGTGTAACTGTATTTATGTATACCTAAGTACACTTACTTACCTGTATCTAAATAGGCTTACTTGCTAATTACGTGTACCTAAATAGTCTTATATGCGTCACGAAGAGGATCAGCAACAAATAAGCAGAGGTTAAGGATATTGAGACGGATTCCTCGGTAGTATAGTGGTGAGTATCCCCGCCTGTCACGCGGGAGACCGGGGTTCGATTCCCCGCCGGGGAGGTAGTTTTTTTCGCATTAATTTTCCTCAATGCATTTATAATTTGCCTTTCTTCCAGGCTCTCTTTTAAAAGTACAGTACTACTTATAATTAAAATAAAAAGAATATTTTAGTTACCCACAAAAATCTTCATATTTACTAGATTTCATGCTATTTTAGTTACCCATAAAATCATTCTTACTGGATTTCATGCTATTTTAGTTACCCATAAAATCATTCTTACTGGATTTCATGCTATTTTTAAGTGAAAATCAACAAAAATGCAAAATCCCATCGTGTATATTTATTAGTGTATGTGTATAATGAGGGGAATACAAGATAAGAGGACCAGGAAATAATACATATGTATCTGCATAGACTGTACGTCTGGTCTGACAAGTGGCTACAGGAATTTAACCCGTCAAGTGCGAAGTTATGAAGTTTAGGAAGGGCAAAGAAGACAGCAGACGGAGTACAGGCTCGAGGGACAAAGGCTACACACGTCTCACTCAAGAAGAAGGACCTTAGGGTATGTATGGTACCGAGCATATCATCTGAAGGGCACATCTACCGAATCACTGCTGCAGTAAATAAGCGTCTTGACAAATCTAACATTCTAGCTTTCAGATATCTTAGAAGTCATTCACGACACTGTATATGGTGTACATCTGGTCTATATAGGAGTATGCAGCTCCAGTATGGCACCCACACTTAATTTACCTTTTAAAGTTTAAATAATAAGATATTACAATGACCCCAATGGAAGTAATTCACTTTATCCAACTTTTCTGGGTTATCTTAGGTAATTTAGACTATGTATGATAATTGTACTTATGTGTGGATGTTCCTAAATACTTAAAGAGTATGGCGATGCCTTCAATATAAGACATCCACACTAGTGTATGAGTCGCTGGTCACAGTCTTGTACTGAGCTGTGACCACAAGTTACCGTTAAATAAAATAGCCAATACGTTAAGAATGAAAATACCACCGCCCGATGTGTGGGAAAACAACAATAATACGTTTAAAGTGAAAGTAAATGGCAGAGCCGGAAACAAACACCTACCACTCCCTCTCTCTTCTCATCCATCTCTCTCTCTTCTTCTCCATCCCTCCCTCCCCTCTCGTAAATTCCCTGTTACCGAGTACTGTCACTGCTGACTCCTAAGTAGTACCTACTTACTGTTTGTTGAACAGGGGCAGTAGGTGTGAAGGGACTTGTCTGTCCGTCTCGAGCAAGGATCGAACTCAGTTTCTTCGGTTGTGAGCCGGGGAGGCAGGGAAGAAAGAAAGGAGGGGAGGGGGGGAGAGGGGACAAGCTATTAAGACTTTAACCTTGAAATTAAATGTGGAGCGATAAGTGAAGGTCTTACCATCTGTCATGTCTACACGACACGGAGTGTACGTCTTGTAAATGACACACACACACACACACACACACACACACACACACACACACACACACACAAACACACACTGGGTGCACATGATAACAACATATAAAATACTGAGATGAATTGACAAGGTGGACAAGGACAGAACGTTTCAGAGATGTGACACAGCAACAAGGGGTCACAACTGGAAGATGAAGACTCAGATGAGTCACAGAGATGTTAGGAAGCATTTCTTTAGCCATAGAATTGTCAGGAAGCGGAACAATCTGGAGAGTGATGTAGTGGAGGCAGGAGCCATACATAGCTTTAAGAAGAAGTACGATAAAGCTCATGGAGCAGGGGGAGAGTGAATCTAGTAGCGATCAGTGAAGAGGAGGGGCCAGGAGTTATGAATCGACCCCTGCAATCACAATTAGGTGAGTACACACACACACACACACACACACACACACACACACACACACACACACTATCGACAAGTGCCTTTGACAACTACTTTTACTACCGTGTACATGTTATGATGATGAATTATAGAAATCAAACTGAACGTCTCTTTAAGAGACAAAGACTATGGGGAGACACTTGTACACTGTTATCGTGTTCCCTTATTTCTATTTTATCTGACCTTGGAATCATTGATAACAGTTGTAACTAGAGGTCATCTTGATGAACAGAATGTAAACTATGCGCCTCAACACATAACAGAAGGGCGCTCTTACCTGACAAATATAATGACTTTTTCACTAAGGTATTTGAAGTTGTGGACAATGATAAGGAGTATTATGTAGCTTTAGACTGCAGCAAGGTCTTTGATAAGGTACACCCCAGGATACTGATAAGAAAGTTACAACAGGGGAGAATTCATCGGTGTAAATAAACACGGGGAATAAGTAGTCCCTTGATGCCGGTGGAGGGCTCTTGATCAAAATAATTGTAACTATCCTTCTCTACGAGGATCTCTCCACCAAAATGGATTTGCTATTATCATAATTATTATATACATAGGGGCAGCGTTAATCACGAGGAATATCCACCGAAAAAAACATTATAATAACTTGTCTCTCTGTACACTCTGTGAAAGGTACTTCCATCACAGCTCCACCACAAGCTTCTAAAAGGGCCCTGTGTATTGTATGACCCTTAGGGGTCGTACAACACACAGGGGCATCTGGTTTGATTCAGGGAAGGGAGTTTATGTGAAGATAGGTTGTATATAATGTAAGATGATGAGTATTATATAAAAAAAGTGCTACAATATTTATAAAATTGTGGAACACTTTTTTTACAAAACCAATCAATACCTTACATTATATACAATCTTTCTACACATAAATGCAGAAACCTGCATAACAATGTACCAGGCTGAGGGACATCGGGAGAGAGAGAGACAGATAAATGGATAGATAGAGAGAAATGGGAGGGGGGGAAGAGAAATATTCGCTAGAGTAATCTGATCACTGCTGTTTGCTGTCACGTCTCTTGAAAACCTCACCAAAACAACTTAACTCCTGAATCCTGCGGAACTGCTATGTTTGTTACATGTAGGTCACTGTGAGGTAAACATCACCAGCCATGTTTGTTACATGTAGGTCACTGTGAAGGTAAACATCACCAGCCATGTTTGTTACATGTAGGTCACTGTGAGGTAAACATCACCAGCCATGTTTGTTACATGTAGGTCACTCTGAGGTACACATCACCAGCCATGTTTGTTACATGTAGGTCACTGTGAAGGTAAACATCACCAGCCATGTTTGTTACATGTAGGTCACTGTGAGGTAAACATCACCAGCCATGTTTGTTACATGTAGGTCACTGTGAGGTAAACATCACCAGCCATGTTTGTTACATGTAGGTCACTGTGAAGGTAAACATCACCAGCCATGTTTGTTACATGTAGGTCACTGTGAAGGTAAACATCACCAGCCATGTTTGTTACATGTAGGTCACTGTGAAGGTAAACATCACCAGCCATGTTTGTTACATGTAGGTCACTGTGAGGTAAACATCACCAGCCATGTTTGTTACATGTAGGTCACTGTGAGGTAAACATCACCAGCCATGTTTGTTACATGTAGGTCACTGTGAGGGTAAACATCACCAGCCATGTTTGTTACATGTAGGTTACTGTGAGGTAAACATCACCAGCCATGTTTGTTACATGTAGGTCACTGTGAGGTAAACATCACCAGCCATGTTTGTTACATGTAGGTCACTGTGAGGTAAACATCACCAGCCATGTTTGTTACATGTAGGTCACTGTGAGGTAAACATCACCAGCCATGTTTGTTACATGTAGGTCACTGTGAGGTAAACATCACCAGCCATGTTTGTTACATGTAGGTCACTGTGAGGTAAACATCACCAGCCATGTTTGTTACATGTAGGTCACTGTGAAGGTAAACATCACCAGCCATGTTTGTTACATGTAGGTCACTGTGAAGGTAAACATCACCAGCCATGTTTGTTACATGTAGGTCACTGTGAAGGTAAACATCACCAGCCATGTTTGTTACATGTAGGTCACTGTGAAGGTAAACATCACCAGCCATGTTTGTTACATGTAGGTCACTGTGAGGAAACACATCACCAGCCATGTTTGTTACATGTAGGTCACTGTGAAGGTAAACATCACCAGCCATGTTTGTTACATGTAGGTCACTGTGAAGGTAAACATCACCAGCCATGTTTGTTACATGTAGGTCACTGTGAGGTAAACATCACCAGCCATGTTTGTTACATGTAGGTCACTGTGAAGGTAAACATCACCAGCCATGTTTGTTACATGTAGGTCACTGTGAAGGTAAACATCACCAGCCATGTTTGTTACATGTAGGTCACTGTGAAGGTAAACATCACCAGCCATGTTTGTTACATGTAGGTCACTGTGAAGGTAAACATCACCAGCCATGTTTGTTACATGTAGGTCACTGTGAAGGTAAACATCACCAGCCATGTTTGTTACATGTAGGTCACTGTGAAGGTAAACATCACCAGCCATGTTTGTTACATGTAGGTCACTCTGAGGTACACATCACCAGCCATGTTTGTTACATGTAGGTCACTGTGAAGGTACACATCACCAGCACCAAAAACATGTGTGGAAAGTGCTGCTTGTTTGGTTAGATTAGGTTAGGGTAGGTTAGATTGTTTTTGATGCTATGGGTTCAAAATGTGTCTGATAAATTACTCAATTTAATGTGGCAAAAACCTATTAGGAAAACAATTAGTCTTACCTTAAGGTCAGTAACCTGACAAGATCAGTCACGGTTAAACACCTGGAACACACTAAAAACACATACTCTCAGGTGTGTGGGTGGGAATGGTTGCTTTAGAGAAGAACCTGCCTAGCATGGGCCAGTAGACTGCTACAGTGCTCCTTCTTTCTTGTGTTCTTGTGAAATGATGGACAAAAACACATATAGATTTAATTATTGAAAAGTCAACAATACAAATTAACGAATGGGAACAATATCTTATATAAGACAGCGATAACTCTGTTAAGGAGACATAGCAAATAAGATCTGGTCTCCTCAACACAGCATGACTGTGTTAAGGAGACCAGATCTTATTTGCTCACCTGCCATAAAAAAACACTTAACAATTTCAAGGCCCAAGTCCCTAAGGTTAGGCTACTCGTTAAAAAGCGCAGCTCTCCAGAATTTCCTTTCCAAAATAGGCTTCTTCTCCATAGGCGGAATAAAACAATTAACAACGGTAGCCTCCACTCAGTAAACAAGTAAATTTAGGTCAAGAAAACTTAGGAAACTGTGTTTGGATTTGCTGAATTCGCCCGCCATGGACGACGGATAACTGAAGTTATGTACTATATATATATATATGTGTGTGTGTGTGTACTCACCTAATTGTACTCACCTAATTGTGGTTGCAGGGGTCGAGACTCAGCTCCTGGCCCCGCCTCTTCGCTGTCTGCTACTGGGTCTCTGCTCTCCCTGCTCCATGAGCTTTATCATACCTTGTCTTAAAACTATGTATGGTTCCTGCCTCCACTATATCTTTCTCTAGTCCATTCCACTTCCTGACTACTCTGTGGCTGAAGAAATGTTTCCTGACATCCCTTTGACTCATCTGAGTCTTCAGCTTCCAGTTGTGTCCCCTTGTTTCTGTGTTCCCTCTCTGAAACAACCTGTCACTATCTACCTTGTCAATTCCCCGCAGTATTTTGTATGTCGTTATCATGTCTCCTCTGACCCTTCTTTCCTCCAGTGTTGTTAGTCCTATTTCCCTCAACCTTTCTTCATAAGACAGACCCCTGAGTTGTGGAACTAACCTTGTCGCAAACCTTTGCACTTTCTCTAGTTTCTTGACGTGCTTGACCAGGTGTGGGTTCCAGACTGGTGCTGCATACTCTAGTATGGGCCTGACGTATACGGTATACAGTGTCTTGAACGATTCCTTGTTAAGGTAACGGAACGCTAATCTTAGGTTTGCCAGTCGCCCATATGCTGCCGCGGTTATCTGGTTGATGTGTGCTTCCGGATACGTGCTTGGTGTTATACTCACCCCAAGGTCTTTCTCCTTTGAGTGTGTGTGTGTGTGTGTGTGTGTGTGCGCGCAAAATAACCATAACCACAGGGAGAGTTGAATGATAGCTCTAGGCATTTCGTGTTGCAATCAACACATCATCATGAGCTTGCAACGTTGCAGAAATAGAGTAGGAATTCCAGGAAGGTCCATTCATGTGAATGGCTCTCCCATATATATACATTGCAGCACTTCGAAGCAACAATAACAACAACTATAATAATTTAGAAGGGCTGACGAGGAATGACAGGACAGTCTGCTATCAGCTGAAAAGACTATTTAAATAGTTCTTGGTGGGAATATTAACAATACCAGACACAAAAACAGAACACCATCAGACACAATACGTTATAATACTGCTAGAATTACCGACAGTATGTTACCTAACACACAATACATGAGGGAAAGATATTTCTGATTGGGCTGGACATCTCAAAAGCAAAGGATCAGACATTACTTCACAATGGGTTCTGAGAGAGGGAAAATAAACTGTGTAAATTGCTGGACAAAATCTACAAGTCTGTGTCTACAAGGCAATTGGCAGAGATGCGCAAGACGGCAAATGTAGTTCCAATATTTAAGAAAGGGGTATAGACAGAGCATTGTACTACAAATATCACTGACATACAAACCATTTAAGGTCTACCTGGAGGGTATTCCGGGGATCAACGCCCCCGGGGCCCTGTCCACGACCAGGCCTCCTGGTGGATCAGGGCCTGATCAACGAGGCTGTTACTGCTGTTATTGCTGAAGAAGAATGGTGAAGCACCTGAAGAGTAGCGACTTCATAAACAAGAACCAGCACGGGTTTAGATATAGTAAATCTTGCAAACCTGTTTCAATTACCCACGACATGGTAGCAGAAGTGAAGCTACAGAGAAACAGGTACTGATCCACTGAATACTTCTGAAGAGCCTTTGTAAGTAATTTTATTTAGGCACAGGTACACATAAGTACATTTACCATACATACTGTAAATTATCTAGGATAACCCCAAAAAAGTCGGTAAAAGTTACTTATTTCTATTGGAGGTCCTTGTAAACTAGAGAGTAGGCACAGATAACAGGGAAGGCACTACAGTGGATCAAACAATACATAATGGGAAAGACACAAAGGGTAATTGACCGATAAATGCCATAAGAGTGGACGTCACACACACAGGAGCTGTGACTCGACCCCTGCAACCACAACTAGGTGAGTACATATGGGCGCCTGGCAAACCTGAGAATAGCTTTCCGATACCTCAGTAAGGAATCGTTCAAGACACTGTACACTGTGTACGTTAGACCCATACCGGAGTATGCAGCACCAGTTTGGAACCCACACCTGGTCAAGCACGTCAAGAAATTAGAGAAAGTGCAAAGATTTGCAACAAGGCTAGTTCCAGAGCTAAGGGGAATGTCCTACGAAGAAAGGTTAAGGGACGACACTGGAGGACAGGAGGGTTAGGGGAGACATGATAACGACATACAAAATACTGCGAGGAATAGATAAGGTGGACAGAGACAGGATGTTCCAGAGAGGGGACACAGAAACAAGAGGTCACAATTGGAAGTTGAAGACTCAGATGAGTCAAAGGGATGTTAGGAAGTATTTCTTCAGTCATAGAGTTGTCAGGAAGTGGAATAGTCTGGCAAGTGATGTAGTGGAGGCAGGAACCATACATAGCTTTAAGACAAGGTATGATAAAGCTCATGGAGCAGGGAGAGAGAGGACCTAGTAGCGATCAGTGAAGAGGCGGGGCCAGGAGCTGAGTCTCAACCCCTGTAACCACAAATAGGTGAGTACACACACACACATACACACACACAAAAACACACACATAGGCCACAGAATATTTTTACATCCACAATAAACATATAATATTATTGCTCCATAATGACCTACTAGACCAAGTGTTACACTGACCGTTGACGGAGAGAGAGAGACAACCTCGGCCTTTTATTGTTTTATAGATGATTTAAAGGTCCTGTGACGTCCCCAGGAGCCCTACCATCATGACATAACCAGTGGGACGTTCCTGGGAGCCCTGCCATCATGACATAACCAGTGGGACGTTCCTGGGAGCCCTGTCATCATGATATAACCAGTGGGACGTCTCTGAGAGCTCTGCCATCATGATGTAACCAGTGGGACGTGCCCTGGGAGCCCTGCCATCATGATGTAACCAGTGTGACATCCCCGGGAGCCCTGCCATCATGATGTAACCAGGGGGACGTCGCTGGGAGCCCTGCCATCATGATGTAACCAGTGGGACGTCTCCGGTAGTTCTTACATCATTATGGAACCAGTGGGACGTCTCCGGTAGTTCTGACATCATGTAACCACACCTCAAAACTCTCATAATGTAGAGTTATTTTTCTACCACGTTCAGGTGCGTCAATTTCCACGTAGCGACCTTGATTACTTAACCCAAAAGATTTTAAATTTACACAGAGTAACCTAGCATTAGCAAAGCTGTATAAACTGGTGGGTAACGTGTGGCTGTCGCTACCTAAATCGTTGGAAACACTACGCTTTTATGTCTGGTGTGAGGCTGTAGTGGTTGGTGTGGGGCTAGTGGCTTGTTGGGGGTCACATAGGTGCAGGGTAACTGCATGTTTTTTAAAGTTCGGGCCTCATGTTTTTTATGGTTGTCCCTTTAAAACAGTTTGCTGCCTGGTCGTAAAAGCGTAGTATTTAATGCCTTAACGCTTGTTTGGTAGGCTCGAGAATGGACGGTTGGTTCTTCAGGCTTAGTAATCTATAATGACGGAATCATGAGAATACTTATATACTTCTAATCACCTATTTGGGTGTGTATGTTTGATGCATAATCAAGGTATACCATGCTACAACTGAATAACTTAATATTGGTCTGCTGTATACTACATTGTTGTGCGTCTTATCATCATATATATATATCTCAAGCTGTTTAGAAATTTAAGAGTAAAAACATAAGAAAAAATAGAGCTTTTGTAGGTCTGTTGCTCCCATCCTATTGATTTCCCTCGTTTATGGAGTTTATGTAGATTATGAACTACATGAATGACCTGAATAAGGATATAAACATAGACAAGAATGTCACTACGCAAACTACAACGTAACTTTTTGGCCTGTCTTAAATAATAATGGGTTTGATGGATTAAAACGTCATCTATTTACTTTTGATTGTTTGTCGAATAGTTGTGAATTGTTCCAGCTATAATATTGTGACTTTGTGGGGTAGTTGTGAATTGTTCCAACTGTGATATTGTGACTTTGGGGGTTATTTATGAATTATTATGAATTTACAGACACCAAAGGAGGAGAGGATCTCCTTACATACCATTAAAAAAAAAGGTAATTAGAAAAGCTACCTGGAGGGTGTTCCGGGGGTCAACGCCCCCTCGGGCCAGTTCGTGACCAGGCCTCGTGATGGATCAGAGCCTGATCAACCAGGCTGTTACTGCTGGCCACACGTAAACCAACGTACGAACTACAGCCTGGCTGGTCAAAGCTAAGGAGACTATGTTAATAAAGTTGCGAGGGAATCTAAGACACATCAAAAAGTAGTCTTTCAAGTGTACAGGAGAAAGATCAGAGGCAAATTAAGGCCACTTAACACTAGATCTGAGTGGTATTCCCATACCTTCTACTGTAAGTTGATCTGAGTGGTTTACTGATAATGAGCAGGAAATGTGCTCTGATTTTAACAATGATTTCCTGTCGGTCTTCCCATGAGAAGTAATAAATGATGTACAAGCATATTAATTATAGAGGTATATTAGACGTTTGTACAAGACTTGGGTATCTATTTTGGAGATGATTCGCCAACCAATGGCTTCATCAATTATATACAGCGATTAGTGCTAAAGATGATAGAAGATACGAAGAGGTAATCTGAAGCGATCACTTCCCCAGCCTTGATAAATCTGTTAGAGACCGTGGAAGACGTGAAAAAGTAGTTTGAGGTGATCAGTCCCTCAGACTTAAAAAGAAATCCATCAGACTTGATAATATTGAAAACAAATTAAGTGATATCACAGTCGCTGGCAACATGCTTATCGAACATGTACACTTATTAAAGCAAGTCCATTTCGTCGTCCTGATTTGCGAGTTTGGTTGTACAGGTGTTATTCAAGTTGTTAATGTTGTACAAACATTCACCATAACACGGAGTGGTGGCGCAGGAGGGGCGTGGGGCTACACACGCTGTAGGCTGACATGGGGGCTACACACAGGCTGTAGGCTGACATGGGGACGTACACACAGGCTGTAGGTTGACATGGGGACGTACACACAGGCTGTAGGTTGACATGGGAACGTACACACAGGCTGTAGGTTGACATGGGGACGTACACACAGGCTGTAGGTTGACATGGGAACGTACACACAGGCTGTAGGTTGACATGGGAACGTACACACATGCTGTAGGTTGACATAGGGACGTACACACAGGCTGTAGGTTGACATGGGGACGTACATACAGGCTGTAGGTTGACATGGGGACGTACACACAGGCTGTAGGTTGACATGGGAACGTACACACAGGCTGTAGGTTGACATGGGAACGTACACACATGCTGTAGGTTGACATGGGGACGTACACACAGGCTGTAGGTTGACATGGGGACGTACACACAGGCTGTAGGTTGACATGGGGACGTACACAGGCTGTAGGTTGACATGGGGACGTACACAGACTGTAGGTTGACATGGGGACGTACACACAGGCTGTAGGTTGACATGGGGACGTACACACAGGCTGTAGGTTGACATGGAGACTTACAGACTTAGGAGAAACCTTCTTAAGCGGGTCTGAACGTTTTACTACTACCTATTTATGATTTTATAACACTGCGAATTGCTTTAAAGGGACAGCCATAAAGACACGAAGAAAAAATAAAACGGGCCATTTTTTATTTTTACAGGATGGATAACCCCTACCAGGGTGTGCCTCTTTACTCTTCTTAAAAAACACGAAGATGTTATAATAATAATAATAATAATAATAATAATAATAATAATAATAATAATAATAATAATAATAATAATAATAAAATTAATAATAATAATAATAATAATAATAATAATAATAATAATAATAATAATAATAAAATTAATAATAATAATAATAATAATAATAATAATAATAATAATAATAATAATAATAATAATAATAATAATAATAATATCTTTATTTCTACATGTACATGTACAAGGTATACAGACCATAGCTGACATCAGTGACATACTACTACGTATATAGAAAGCCGCTTGTTATACCTGGAGAGCATTTTGAGCAAATTAGGTCAGTTTTTGTCCCAGGATGCGACCTACACCAGTCGACTAACACCCAGGTGCCCATTTTACTGATGGGTGAACATAGACAACCGGTGTAGAGAAACACGCCCAATGTTTTTACCCTCGCCGGAAATTGAACCCGGAAAATCGCCATGTTCATGTTTCCATTATAATCTACCTTGTCCATAATTACTATCATATTTGCTTTGTCTGTTTCGTAAGGTGAAGTCCAGGATATTTCCTTAATTCATGGTATAACTTAACAAATCTTTGTTAAAAAACATCTTATCTCACTTACGCACCCAACCGGTAGCTAAATATTGTGGGATATTTGTGAATTATTACAGCCACGGTATTGTGGGATATTTGTGGATTATTACAGCCACGGTATTGTGGGATATTTGTGGATTATTACAGCCACGGTACTGTGGGATATTTGTGAATTATTACAGCCACGGTACTGTGGGATATTTGTGGATTATTACAGCCACGGTATTGTGGGATATTTGTGGATTATTACAGCCACGGTACTGTGGGATATTTGTGAATTATTACAGCCACGGTACTGTGGGATATTTGTGGATTATTACAGCCACGGTATTGTGGGATATTTGTGGATTATTACAGCCACGGTATTGTGGGATATTTGTGGATTATTACAGCCACGGTATTGTGGGATATTTGTGGATTATTACAGCCACGGTACTGTGGGATATTTGTGAATTATTACAGCCACGGTACTGTGGGATATTTGTGGATTATTACAGCCACGGTATTGTGGGATATTTGTGGATTATTACAGCCACGGTACTGTGGGATATTTGTGAATTATTACAGCCACGGTACTGTGGGATATTTGTGGATTATTACAGCCACGGTATTGTGGGATATTTGTGAATTATTACAGCCACGGTATTGTGGGATATTTGTGGATTATTACAGCCACGGTACTGTGGGATATTTGTGAATTATTACAGCCACGGTATTGTGGGATATTTGTGAATTATTACAGCCACGGTATTGTGGGATATTTGTGGATTATTACAGCCACGGTATTGTGGGATATTTGTGGATTATTACAGCCACGGTACTGTGGGATATTTGTGGATTATTACAGCCACGGTATTGTGGGATATTTGTGGATTATTACAGCCACGGTATTGTGGGATATTTGTGGATTATTACAGCCACGGTACTGTGGGATATTTGTGAATTATTACAGCCACGGTATTGTGGGATATTTGTGGATTATTACAGCCACGATATTGTGGGATATTTGTGAATTATTACAGCCACGGTATTGTGGGATATTTGTGGATTATTACAGCCACGGTATTGTGGGATATTTGTGGATTATTACAGCCACGGTACTGTGGGATATTTGTGAATTATTACAGCCACGGTATTGTGGGATATTTGTGGATTATTACAGCCACGGTATTGTGGGATATTTGTGAATTATTACAGCCACGGTACTGTGGGATATTTGTGGATTATTACAGCCACGGTATTGTGCGATATTTGTGGATTATTACAGCCACGGTATTGTGGGATATTTGTGGATTATTACAGCCACGGTACTGTGGGATATTTGTGAATTATTACAGCCACGGTATTGTGGGATATTTGTGGATTATTACAGCCACGGTATTGTGGGATATTTGTGAATTATTACAGCCACGGTATTGTGGGATATTTGTGGATTATTACAGCCACGGTATTGTGGGATATTTGTAGATTATTACAGCCACGGTACTGTGGGATATTTGTGAATTATTACAGCCACGGTATTGTGGGATATTTGTGAATTATTACAGCCACGGTATTGTGGGATATTTGTGAATTATTACAGCCACGGTATTGTGGGATATTTGTGGATTATTACAGCCACGGTATTGTGGGATATTTGTGAATTATTGCAGCCACGGTACTGTGGGATATTTGTGAATTATTACAGCCACGGTATTGTGGGATATTTGTGAATTATTGCAGCCACGGTACTGTGGGATATTTGTGGATTATTACAGCCACGGTACTGTGGGATATTTGTGGATTATTACAGCCACGGTATTGTGGGATATTTGTGAATTATTACAGCCACGGTATTGTGGGATATTTGTGGATTATTACAGCCACGGTACTGTGGGATATTTGTGGATTATTACAGCCACGGTATTGTGGGATATTTGTGGATTATTACAGCCACGGTATTGTGGGATATTTGTGAATTATTACAGCCAAAGGTATTGTGGGATATTTGTGGATTATTACAGCCACGGTATTGTGGGATATTTGTGGATTATTGCAGCTACGGTACTGTGGGATATTTGTGAATTATTACAGCCAAAGGTATTGTGGGATATTTGTGGATTATTGCAGCCACGGTATTGTGGGATATTTGTGAATTATTACAGCCACGGTACTGTGGGATATTTGTGAATTAATGCAGCCACGGTATTGTGGGATATTTGTGAATTATTGCAGCCACGGTATTGTGGTTGGACAAGTGCCTAATTTATCAACTTATCGGTTCGAGAACCGACAAGTTGATAAATTAGGCACCAAAAAATGGTGTAAAATGCCAATGATTAAGACACATGTGCAAAAGTTGAAACGTTTCGCCCACACAGTAGGCTTCTTCAGTCGAATACGGAGACAGCAGATGCAATGGAGATGAAAAGACTAAGTAACCAGTCCATCAGTTTACAAGACGTAGTTTTGAGATGGTCAGTCCCTCTGCCTTGGAAAATGATCAGCTTTATAAACTTGGTCGTATCCAGTTAGGTTTTATTTCTCTCCATTTTCTATCCATTTCGTATCTTAATATGGGACATTTCAAGGCGTAACTTATAGATCAATTCAGGACAGGACCTGATACCTGGAGTATACCTGGAGAGGGTTTCAGGGGTCAACGCCACCGTGGCCCGATATATACATATTATAACTTTTGTAAACGTTTAAAACATATATATGAAACATACATAAATACCCACATATATATGTGTGTCTCCTGGGATTCCTTTTATTTCAATAATCATTAAGGTAAAGATGACTTTTTTCATCTAATAAATAAATTATAACTCAGTTTTCTTGTATAATTATTATACAGTAAGCTTTCTTATAAAACTCCCCCGTAATGTGATTTTTTAAATATATGATTGGAAAAATGCATGCAAAATTGAACAGCGCCTACCATGAAGGCCTATGTATAAGTTCATATAGGCGCAGATACACTTAAGTAAGTTTATTCAGGTATACACAAATACAGTCACATAGATTATCATACATAACAGCATATGTGTAGAGAACCCAGGATAACCCAAAAAAGTCAGTGACTTATGTGTAGTAACTTACCTAGGATAACCTCCCCCCCCCCCGAAAAAAATGAGAAATTTAGAGTAGGAATCCATCAGATTTCAATGTACTTTATCCATGGCATCTATGGAAAATTGCACTATGTATAAGAAAGCTGACTATTTAATATTATGAGTAAAAATGACTTTGAACTTTAAATGTCAATTAAGAGAGAGTAAGTTTATTTAGACACAAGTACACAAAAGTACAATTATCATACACAGTTTAATAACATCTTATCTCTTAATCCCCCCCAAAAAAAAAAAAAAAAAAAAAAAGGCAGTAACTTATTTCCACTGGGGTCCTTGTAATATATTATTATTTAAAGCCTACAATCAGTTATAGAGGTAAACAATCACATTTCTATGTACTTTATCCATTGCATCTATGGAAAATTGCACTCTACAAAGGAGCTTTATAATAGAGCTGACTGTATTTAACATTATCAGGACAATATTTTTTTTTAAAGTCAACTGAGAGAGAGAGAACGTGCCTTTATGTTTTCCTCAATTTCCTCCTCTCAGACATCTTCACATAAGTTTTATCTACCCAGCTACATTATCCATCCTTTCACTCACGATATTAGGTCAAAATATGACCTCAGTATTGTTAAATAAGTGAAATATATTGAAAACAAATGTTGGAGTGGCGCCTGCGTGGAGGTGACGTCACTGCCAGGCCGCCAGTGACATTGATTGTCTGACTCTGCGATGGACTCACTCTCACATTTCTTCTATTTTTGGTGAATATTGGGCGTTATGTACCCTCTGGTGGCTCAATTCTGAAAGGTAAATGAATATACTTTTTCCCTGGTGGGGTGTAATGGGCGAAAAGTGGTGTATAGCGTGTGAAATTGTGAATATATGGTGTAAAATTTAGCTGGGTCATGGAGTGGCACTATAGTAAGTTTATTTATTCACTGGTACACATAAGTTTGATTATACATAGTAAAATATTACCTAGGATAACCCAAAAGGTCAGTCAAAGTGACCTTTTTCAAGTAGGGTTCTTGATTATCATTGGGTGTCCTTGATTTCCATTGGGGTCCTGTGATTTACCAGACTATGGCCCTGGAGAGTGCCACAGTGCCATGCTAGTCATAAATGCTTTAGAAAAATCCCACAAGTTGAAAAATGAGAAGCTTTTGCAACATATTGGAATTTGAAACTTTTCTGCAGCCAGGGGCTTGATAAGTCCAATAGAAAGAAGATAGGAGGAGGTAAAGATAGGAGGAGGTTATTAAGTAAGTTAATTTATTCAGGTATACACAAACAGTTACATAGATCATCATACATAGCAGTATATGTGTAGTGAACCCAGGATAACCCAAAAAGTCAGTGACTTATTCCCATTGGGGTCCTTTACATGTTCAATAATCTGTTATCTTTATTGTTTATACGTTTTTACCAACACAGTTAACTTCTTCAGTCAAATAGAGGCAACAAGTGTAGTAGTGATACAGAGGATGTAATCAATCCATCAACCTTGGAGAAATAGCAATATCAATGCACAAACTTGTATAAGGTGGCAACGAACACTGAAATTTATTGTCAGTTTTAATAATAATAATAATAATATCTTTATTTCTACAAGTCATGTACATGGTATACAGGCCATAGCTGACATCAGTGACATACTACTATATAGAAAGCCCCTTATTATGCTGAGTATTTCGGACAAATTAGGTTAGTTTTGTCCCAGGATGCGACCCACACCAGTCGACTAATACCCAGGTACCCATTTTACTGATGGGTGAACAGGAACAGCAGGTGTCTAATGGAAACACATCCCTAATGTTTTCCAGCCGTGGTGGAAACGGTGGACACGGGGCCACCAGGCCCCGAGGCCAGATGCAAAAGCTCTCGCTTCACACATTGAGGGTCCAGGTTTGATTCCCGGCGAAGGGGTGGAAACCTTGTACAGTGGTTCCTCGGTTTTTGCCGAAAATTCGTTCCAGAATGCTGCTCAAGTGCCATTACCAAACGAAATTACTTCCTTAAGAAATAATGTCACGTAGGTTAGTCTATTTCAGACCCCCAAAAATACACTTGCAACAGCACTTACGAAAATACACTTACATAAATGTTTGAGTTTGGAGATGCACGAAAACCGAGGGACCACTGTATGTGTTTCCTTACACCAGTTGTCTATGTTCACCCATTAATAAAATGGGTACCTGTGTGTTAGCTGACTGGTGTGGGTTGCATCCTGGGACAAAATTTACCTAATTTGCCCAAAATGCTCTGCATAATAAGGGGCTTTCTATATAGTAGTATGTCATTGATGTCAGCTAGGCTTGTATACCTTGTACATGTACTTGTAGTAAATAAAGATATTATTATATTATTATTATTAATTATACGTACATTAATCAAACCTAACGCCAAAAAATAAATACATGTCACACAGTGTGGATTTGCTTTGTGCAGTGTCCTATTTTTATCGCCTTATGCGATTGGCATGGCTCCCAAAGCGTATTAAGAATTTTTTTATGCATAATTGTTTGTGGTATGACTGAGCTTAGTACAGATTCCAAGGGCCTGTAACATTTTTATAGCATTAAACAAGAGACATCTGTACTATTAAATTTCTGTAGTAACATCTAGCAGTAATGAATGAATGGTAATTTCGAGGTCTTTGCACACTTGAATTGAAGAGTAGGCTCTACTGTATATATTACACTTTCACTTGCCACTTTGTATTCACCTGACATCATATTACTGTAGTGTACAACTGATGTATGAATATGTATTATGTAATGGGTTAAATTTGTGTTGAATAGTTAAACTTTTATTTTCAGATCCTGTACTCTATTGAGGTGGTGGCTGCTGGTGTCTAAACTGGACACAATGGGTTCCTTGTTTCGCAGCGAAGAGATGGCACTCTGCCAGCTCTTCCTTCAAAGTGAATCTGCCTATACATGTGTGTCCGAGTTGGGCGAACTGGGATTGGTACAGTTCAGAGATGTAAGTAAGGCAAAGAGGTGAAGTTGCAGTGTATTTAAGTACTCAACAAAAGAGAATAAAATATGTATGGTATGTTTGATGTCTGCATGTAGATCTACCTATTATAAAACATTTTGTACTGTATACTATTATTGTCAAGTTTTATGTGAAAAAATCAGTTTAGTTTTAAATCTAAGGAATCAGGTTATTGTGGCAGCATTTTGCTTTCCAGGAGCTTTGTCAAGCTGTAACAAATCAAAAGGTTGTATGTGTTTGACAGGCCATAAGAATACGTATACAGGATTGTTACATTATAATATTGGTAGTGTACGCATGTCTAAAATACACAGCATAGTGACACTGATGGGAATAAACTTACTTTTTTATTATTTTTAGCACTATTATGTCATAATGAATTGCAATATGTTTTAATCAATATAAGTACTTAATACATTGAAATATACATGTATACAGTAATGATCTAAATAAAGTAAATAATTATTTCAATGTAAATACAGTGGACCCCCCGAAATCGAACATTCTTCATTCCAGAATGCTGTTCAAGTGCTGTTACCAAACAAATTTATTCCCATAAGGAATGATATAAATTAGATTAGTCCATTTCAGATCCCCAAAAATATACTTATAAAAGCACTTACAATAATAAACTTACATAAAAGGGCGAGTTGGGAGTGTTCGATTTCCGAGGTCCACTGTACTCTGTACAGATGTAAAGTATCATTTCCGAGTGGGAAAATGGGTGGAGGTAAATAGGAAATTTTCAGAGAAAAATTAAAAGGAAAGGCAATTATTGTTGTAGCAAGTGAGAGGAAAAATACCCTAAAGTTGAAGTGCTGTATAGTATTGGTATAATTATCTGTACTAAGTCATATAGTACATACAGTATAGTATGTATTTACATTTTACAATTTCTATCAGTTCTGGCTGTACTTAATGTTTGTATTTTTTGTTTTGTAGCTTAATCCTGATGTGAATGCCTTTCAACGAAAATTTGTTAATGAGGTTCGTCGTTGCGATGAAATGGAAAGGAAACTACGATACCTAGAACGTGAGATTCGTAAAGATGGTATTCCGGTCCTTGATACTGGTGAGAACCCTGAAGCTCCCATGCCTAGGGAAATGATTGATTTGGAGGTAAGCCTATACTTATTTCTACGTATGTCCTGATTTGCTAGGAAAATTGATTAATTTGTAGGTGAGAATGCTTATACCCATGACATGTAATCTAGTTTCTTTTCAAAAAGCTTTTCCATATTTGAAATGAAGAATCACATGCATTTTAGTATTAACTGTATAACCCCTCGTTTCTTAAATGTAACTGTATCATGATCAGATCAGTTATTTTGCTGTAGTTTTTTAAAGAGTATCCAAGGAACCTTTTTAAGCAGGTAATTTAAACAGGTAAAGTTTGAAAAACTAGAAAATGAGCTGAAGGAAGTCAACAGCAATGCTGAGGCACTCAAGCGAAACTACCTCGAACTGACAGAGTTGAAGCACATCCTCAAGAAGACCCAGGTCTTCTTTGATGAGGTATGTTAATGCTGCTCATGTTTTGTAGGTAGCTTTTGTCATCCTAACTTAGTTGATATCACCGCTTTCATCACTCTATACTAAATTTTTTTCAACAAACTGGTAACTAAGTAACTCTATGCCTGCTAATATTAATTGGGTTAACATTAACATCGGTATGTTTTGAGTTAGTACCATTCACTTTTATTGTAGTGAATTTTATGAATATTTTTTGAAATATCATTTTATTGTAATACATATACGGTGCTTAAATTCTAATGACAAATTTCCTTTATTCAGAATCAAAATAAATTTTTATTTAAAAAAATGTTCATAAAGATCTACTTCATATTTTAACTACATAAGTTGGATTTTTTTATTGTAAGCTACTTCAATGAATAATGTATATATTGGACTGTACAAATCAGAATTTGGGTAGCTATGCATTTGCTGATTGTGAGTGATACATCAATTTTGTATGTACTGCAATCATAATTTGTCTGCAGAGGTTAATATTTTGGCTCCTACCCCATTAAGTTTCATTGGCATTACAGTGGTCCCTCGGTTTTCGTGCATCTCCAAACTCGAACATTTATGTAAGTGTATTTTCGTAAGTGCTGTTGCAAGTGTATTTTTGGGGGTCTGAAATAGACTAACCTACATGACATTATTTCTTTAGGAAGTAAATTCGTTCGGTAATGGCACTTGAGCAGCATTCTGGAACGAATTTTCGGCGAAAACCGAGGGACCACTGTACTGGTGTCTGGCTCTACCCCTGCCATATCTATTCTTAAAACTCCATACACAGTTTGCTTCCAGGGATATGCAACAATCCTGTCACATGAGTGTGAAGTGGAAGGCTGTTAAATGTTGATTAATTCTTGCAAGATTTTTGGTCTTTCTCATATACAGTGGACCCTCGGTTAATGAAAAAAATTCATTGCAGAAGCCTACTCAAGTGCCATTACCGAACGAAATTACGTCCTTAAGAAATAATGTCATGTAGGTTAGTCTATTTCAGACCCCCAAAAATACACTTCCACAAGCACTTACAAAATTATACTTACATAATTGCACGATTTCCGGGGTATTCGTTAACCGAGGGTCCACTGTATGTACATGTGAAATGGCTGGCAGATTTTACAAACTTAAAATGCTTTCTGCATACACTTATCTTTGCATTTAATAGCCCTTATTCCTGTTATATTTCTTTAATTTAGAAGATCTGGTCTGAGCCAAGGCACAGGTACACATAAGTACAATTATCATACGTAGGTTACCTAGGTTAATCCAAAAAAGTTGGTGACTTATTTCCATTGGGGTCCTTGTATAAGTACTTTCAAGTCTAGTTCATTCCATCTGCCTGTTTCTGAGGCCTTTATTTGAAGTCTTTCCTGCCTGCACTATCAAAACCAAGATGACAGTAGTGCTGTTCTGTCATGTACATGTCTACTGCATATTATTGGTTTTGATAGGAAACAAGTTTCAATGATAATTTTGTAAAATGTAGAGTTTAACCTTATTTCATAAGTTCCAAACTTTAGTTTGTTTGAAGGACAGTTTAATTTCAAAACAATAAACTTTATTATTCACTGAAAGTTTTGGCAAAGGATGTGAAGGTCAGTTCACTTGAGGACTAATGTCACTGCCCTATTAGGCCCAGCTAACAAGACTACAGTGGACCCCCGGTGTTCGTAATTAATTCATTCCAGAATGCTGTTCAAGTGCCATTACCAAATTAATTTGTTCCCATAAGGAATAATGTAAATTAGCTTAGTCCTTTTAGACCCCCAAAAATACACTTACAAAAGCACTTACAAAAATACACTTACATAATTGTTCGAGTTTGGAGCAGTACGAACACCGGGGGTCCACTGTAATTGGTTTAGTCAGATCTAACTGACATCTAAGATTCTAGACGGACTCATTCAAAACACATTTATACATGCAACCCATTCCTGAGAAAGCACCCGATGTATTATTCTCAAGTAAAATATAAGCTTAAACTAAAGAAGTTTAAAGGAGTGCATCCTAACTGATGCCAGAACTAAGAGACTAAGAAGAATGCAAGCTAGCTATCACTGAAGACCAAGGGTGGATATTATAATACTGTAGTATGTATATAAAATATTGGGAGCAAGGGGCTAGTAACCCCTTCTCCTGTATACATTTCTTAAGTTAAAAAGAGAAACTTTTGTTTTTCTTTCTGGGTCACCCTGCCTTGGCGGGATATGGCCGGTTTGATGGAAAAAAAAAAAAATTTGAGTAGGCAAGAGTTGGCTCTTTACCATAGCTGAAATAAGGACACAAGTATATTAAAAGGAAGAGGCCTAACCAAGAATTAGCTCATTTTTTTTCCTTCCCCTTCCTTCCCTCAATCCTCTGCAGATTCAAATATGTAATTCCAGACATGCAGTATATACATTTTTTGTTTATTAAAAAAACATTTTCAAATAGATTATGATCATTTGTATTTTATTTGAAGATTATGGTCTTTTGTAATTTATTTTAATGGTCATTTGTAAATTATTTAAATATTATGGTCTTTTGTAATTTATTTTAATGGTCATTTGTAAATTATTTTAATGGTCATTTGTAATTTATATATTTCTTAATTGTGTATATATCTTAATTGTAATAAATATGGAACATTTAATTAGAACATTTGCAAATTCTTTTATTACAGTGTCCATTACTATTGTACATCTCTTTGTACAAATGTTCTCTTTAAATTAATTCTTATGGGTTTTTGCAAACTTGTCCTGTCTTATCTACCAGTAATAGAAAAACTTGATAATAATATTATGGAGAATTGCGTGTATGAAAATTTTAATTAATTTGTGAGATTAATGTGGGATACGTTTTGTAAATAATATTTGTTTGAGTGGTACGTAAAATGTACAATAGCTTTTTCATGGATGATTAGCTTAAAACTACATATAACAGATTTTTGCAATATGACCTACATTATAAATTTAATTCAGAGATTTGTGTGGGTATTACTGCATAGTATGTGAAAATGTTTTTAGTTAGATTTCCGTTGGGTTGTATTTGAATCTTTGTAGACTGGTCAAGTGATTTTTCAGATATTCTGTATTCTGTTTTTTTACAGTATTGTAATGTACAATGGTACCCCGAGTTTCGTACTTTATTCGTTCCAGAACGCTGTTCGAGTACCGTTACAGAACGAATTTGTTCCCATAAGGAATAATGTAAATTAGATTAGTCCATTTCAGACCCCAAAAAATACACTTACAAAAGCACTTACAATAATACACTTACATAATTGTTTGAGTTGGGAGCAGTACAAAACTCGGGGTACCACTGTATTTATAACTCTGTGTAAGGTGTGGTATAAAATAGCTACATGTGTGAAATAAGACATAACACAGTACATGTTAGGATATTTTAATGAGAAGTTTTTGCCATGTATGGCACAGTTCTATTTCTTTTTCCTCAATGAACCAGCTGTATCCCAAGGCAAGGTGACTTAAAAATATTTTTTTTTATCTAGTTTTATTTAGCAGGCAGTGTATTAAGGAAAGTAAATAAGGAATGTTATCATTTATAATGTTAATTACAAGGCATCACATTTTTTGTATATACCACTAACATTACTGAATTAGACTTTAGATTGCCAGTTTGAGCATTACCCTGGGGAAAGTATGTAAGGGGGCACCCTTTTACCCCAATGCCATTGCTTGTATATTGCATTATGCAAACTATTACTTAACCCTTACCTTTTTTTTTCATAGTATGCCTGCCTCTTCTGCTTTCTCATGCATGTTTTTGTCAAAAGTTGTAATTTTTCTTTCTCCACTCTTGATTTGTAGTACAAGTAGTGTGACCGGCTCAATTATATGTGAACCAAATAACTTGTTGATGTCTTGATGTTTGAGATGTTACTTAGTCTTTGTTGGGTGTTTGAGGTGTTTCTTCAAGAGTCTTTGTTGGGTTTTTGAAGTATTCCTTCAAGAACCTTTGGGATGTTTGAAAGTTTTTCAAATAACCTTCCAGAATTCTAAAGGTGACAACCCTAAAAATTTTGATTTACATTTTGTATACCTGTTAGTGGGATATTTATTTGTAGACAGTTTTATCACTTTTTTAAAAAGTGCTGAATAACCTCATAAGTAAATCCCCCAAATTTTCCCCATTAATGAGAAATGGAGAGATTCTGGAGTAAATAAAGATGGATGAATATATTTTTTTAGCACACTAGCTGCCTCCTCCGATGCATGGTGTCCTGAAAAAGAAGAAATGAAAGTTTTCCTTCTTTTTATTTTTTATTTACACATCGACCGTCTCCCACCAAGGCAGGGTGGCCCAAAAAGGAAAAACTTCTCATCATCATTCACTCCATTACTGTCTTGCCAGAGGCGTGCTTGCATTACAGTTATAAAACTGCAACATTAACACCCCTCCTTCAGAGTGCAGACACTGTACTTCCCATCCCCAGGAATCAAGTCCAGCCTGCCGGTTTCCCTGAATCCCTTCATAAATGTTACCTTGCTCACACTCCAACAGCACGTCAAGTCTTAAAAACCATTTGTCTCCATTTACTCCTATCAAACACGCTCACGCATGCTTGCTGGAAGTCCAAGCCCCTCGCACACAAAACCTTTACCCCCTCCCTCCAACCTTTCCTAGGCCGACCCCTACCTCGCCTTCCCTCCACTACAGATTTATACACTCGAAGTCATTCTATTTTGTTCCATCCTTTCTACATGTCCGAACCACCTCAACAACCCCTCCTCAGCCCTCTGGATAATAGTTTTGGTAATCCTGCACCTCCTAATTTCCAAACTACGAATTCTCTGTATTATATTCGCACCACACATTGACCTCAGACATGACATCTCTACTACCTCCAGCCTTCTCCTTGTTGCAACATTCACCACCCATGTTTCGCACCCATATAAGAGCGTTGGTATAACTATACTCTCATACATTCCCCTCTTTGCTTCCATGGACAAAGTTCTTTGTCTCCACAGACTCCTAAGTGCACCACTCACTTTTTTCCACTCATCAATTCTATGATTCACCTCATCCTTCATAGACCTATCTGCTGACACGTCCACTCCTAAATATCTGAATGCATTCACCTCCTCCATACTCTCTCCCTCCAATCTTATATCCAATCTTTCGTCACCTAATTTTTTTGTTATCCTCATCACCTTACTCTTTTCTATATTCACTTTTAATTTTCTTCTTTTACATACCCTACCAAACTCATCCACCAACCTCTGCAACTTCTCTTCAGAATCTCTCAAAAGCACAGTGTCATCAGCAAAGAGCAACTGTGACAACTCCTACTTTGTGTTAGATTCTTTATATTTTAACCCCACACCTCTTGCCAACATCTGAGCATTCACTTCTCTTACCCTATCTATAAATATATTGAACAACCATGGTGACATCACACATCTTACACTTAGTAATTTATACAGAAGAAGGGGTTACTAGCCACTTTCTCCCGGCATTTTAGACATGCCTTAAGACATGCATGGTTTATGGAGGAAGGATTCTTCTCCGCCTTCCCCATGGAAATAGATCAACATTTTTTTTTTTTTCAACATGTCGGCCTTCTCCCACCGAGGCAGGGTGACCCAAAAAGAAAGAAAATCCCCAAAAAGAAAATACTTTTATTATCATTCACCAATTTCACCTCACTCATACATTATCACTCTCTTTGCAGAGGAGCTCAGATATGATGGCTCAGAAGTCACTCCAAACTGCCAATATCCCAAACTCATCCTTTAAAGTGCAGGCATTGTACTTCCCATTTCCAGGACTCAAGTCTGGCTAACCGGTTTCCCTGAATCCCTTCACTAAATATTATCCTGCTCACACTCCAACAGCTCGTCAGGTCCCAAAAACCATTCGTCTCCATTCACTCCTATCTAACACACACACTCACGCACGCTTGCTGGAAGTCCAAGCCCCTCGCCCACAAAACCTCCTTTACCCCCTCCATCCTTTTCGGGGACTACCCTTACCTCGCCTTCTCACCCCTACAGATTTATACGCTCTCCAAGTCATTCTACTTTGATCCATTCTCTCTCAATGACCAAATGACCAAACCACCTCAACAACCTCTCTTCTGCCCTCTGACTAATACTTTTAGTAACTCCACACCACCTCCTTATTTCCACACTCCAAATTCTCTGCATAATATTTACACCACACATTGCCCTTAGACAGGACATCTCCACTGCCTCCAGTTGCCTCCTTGCTGCAGCATTTACAACCCAAGCTTCACACCCATATAAGAGTGTTGGTACCACTATATAGTACTTTCATACATTCCCTTCTTTGCCTCAATGGATAAAGTTTTTTGTCTCCACAGATACTTCAACGCACCACTCGCCTTTTTTTCTTCATCTATTCTATGGTTAACCTCATCCTTCATAAACCCATCTGCTGACAAGTCAACTCCCAAATATCTGAAAGCATTCACTTCTTCCATACTCCCTCTCTCCAATGTGATATCCAATTTTTCTTTATCTAAATCGTTTGATACCCTCATCACCTTACTCTTATCTATGTTCACTTTCAACTTTCTACCTTTACACACTCTCCCAAACTTGTCCACTAACCTTTGCAACTTTTCTTTAGAATCTCCCATAAGCACAGTATCATCAGCAAAAAGTAACTGTGTAAACTCCCATATTGTATTTGATTCCCCATAATTTAATTCCACCTTTCTCCCCAACACCCTAGCATTTACTTCTTTTACAACCCCATCTATAAATATATTAAACAACCATGGTGACATTACACATCCCTGTCTAAGACCTACTTTTACCGGGAAGTAATCTCCCTCTCTCCTACACACCCTAACCTGAGCCTCACTATCCTCATAAAAACGTTTACAGCATTTAATAACTTACTACCTATTCCATACACTTGCAACATCTGCCACATTGCTCCCCTATCCACTATCATATGCCTTTTCTAAATCCATAAATGCAATGAAAACTTCTCTACTTTTATCTAAATACTGTTCACATATATGCTTCAATGTAAACACTTGATCTACACATCCCCTACCCACTCTAAAGCCTCCTTGCTCATCTGCAATCCTACTCTCTGTCTTACCTCTAATTCTTTCAATAATAACCCTACCGTACACTTTACCTGGTATACTTGGTAAACACTTTTTTTTTTTTTTTTTTTAACAAGTCGGCTGTCTCCCACCGAGGCAGGGTGACCCAAAAAGAATATACTCTGCTCTTCTTATAACACTTCTGTTGTGTAAAAACCTCTTTTAAGCTACTTTTTTCCCTTTACTTCATCATTCCACCAGTCACTTCTCTTTCCTCCTGCACCCCCTCCTATACCCACAAACTTCTGCCCCACATTCTAATACTGCATTTTTAAAACTATCTCATACTTGCACTAATCCACCTTTCTGCTAATAGTTGCTTATATCTCACCCTAACTTCCTCCTCCATTAGTTTATACATTTTCACCTCTCTCTTACTTGCTTTTGCCATTTTCGTTTTATCCCATCTACCTCTTACTCTAACTGTAGCTACAACTAAATAATGATCCGATATATCCGTTGCCCCTCTGTAAACATGTACATCCTGAAGCCTACCCATCAATCTTTTATCCACCAATACATAATCTAACAAACTACTTTCATTACATGTTATATCATAACTTGTATACTTATTTATCCTCTTTTTCATAAATTATGTATTACTTATTACCAGACCTCTTTCAACACATAGCTCAATTAACGGTTCCCCATTTTCATTTACCCCTGGCACCCCAAATTTACCTACTATTCCCTCCACAACTTTTTTAATGTTTTATGTTATATCAACTAATGTAGATTTTCTAACATACTGAAATAAGCAATGTTAATATCTGTTTTGATGTTGATTGTTTTCTTGTACATACTTAGCATGCATATATATTTTTTTTCAATGGACTGGCTGTATCCCACCAAACTGTCCAAATGTAGATCTACGTTCACGTACGTAGCGCTCCGAATGTAGATCTACATTTTTTTTTAAATTTGAAAGCATGTAAAATAAAACGCAGATCTACGTTCGGAACACTACGCACGTGAAAGTAGATCTACGTTTGGACAGTTTAAGGGTTAAATTTACTAAGTTATACAGGAGAAGGGGTTACTAGCCCTTACTCCTTAGCATGCATATGTTTTGCTAAATTTGTTCTTGAATGTTTCACAGAACCAAGTATTTAGTACTGTAAAGCAGATTTTTATTCTTAGGAGTTTTCTTTAACATTTGGCACTAAACCTTTTTTCCTTATAAGACTAAGCCATTGCCATTCCAGATGTTTTAAAGTTTACTGCCTGTCATAATTGCACAACTAGTAACTGTCTGGAATTTTGTCAAAATTCTGTGGTGTTTTTTCACCCAAGCACTGACATCCAAAACAACCACTACCACAGGCTCTGTACCCCCCAAACCTTCCTTACGACCAAGAAGTTTATTTTGACGACGATGAGCGAATAAATCTGCTGATGGACACGTCGCTTCACCATCTCATGCATATTGGGTAACTAGTGTGCTGAGGCTGCTGCTTTGTCAGAATTATTTCAAAGATTTTTGTTCTTTCCTTCTCAATACATACGGCAGAGTGTCTTGTGAGTTTTTTGAAAAAAAAAAAAAAAGTTGTATCTGGTTTGGAAACAAGGGCATCTGCTGGAAATTTCCCTGGAGTGGGCAGAGGATAAGCAAACTCAAATATTGTTAAGTAAAAGAACACAAATGCAACTAATGTGACATTTTATTGTGGCAACGTTTCGCTCTCCAGGAGCTTTGTCAAGCCTTTACGGCTTGACAAAGCTCCTGGAGAGTGAAACGTTGCCACAATAAAATGTCACATTAGTTGCATTTGTGTTCTTTTACTTATCATATTGTCGGTAATTCTACCAATATTATCAAATATTGTTGTCGATATGATAGCTTTCTCTTGACACTGACCTGATCCAGGTAACTGCCTCCCTGTTTTTCCCAACAGATGCCCTTGTTTGAAAATACTACTGTACATAATTGCACAATTGACAAGCTTCAATTGAAGGTAAGGACTTAGCGTATTGAAACTGTTATACAACAACTATGACAATTTCCGCCTAGACTAACAAATTGGTTATGTAAAGTATTGACACAAGATTAATCTTTTGTCTCCAGCTTTATGTGAACCATAATTAAAACAATGAGTCTGTATTAATTTGTAATTTTAGCTATTATTTAATAATTGCAGCTCAGTGGGTTTAGATTGAACACCAGAATCCTGGTAGTGTGAGCTAAGTGTAGTATCCTCAGGTGTGTTTAGAGTTGTTATCTAGACGTATTCCCCGACTTTTGTAAACTTGAATGTCACACTATCTTGAATTTAATAACTGGAGTAATGAATCCTACAGATCTTGAACTTTCCATCCCAATAGTCCTGAATTGACCTACAGTATTACTACCACCACTGTTGACACTAAAATAATTACACAAATAACCCATACGTAGGAGAGAGAAGCTTATGACGACGTTTTTGGTCCGACTTGGACCATTTACAAAGTCACTTTGTAAATGGTCCAGGTCGGACCGATACATTGTCGTAAGCTCCTCTCTCCTATGTGTGGGTTATTTGTGTATTGTTCCAGTCATGGTATTGTGCCTTTTTGTTCTTTAAAACAATTACACTTGGTTATTTTAGTCTTAAAGTTTTGATAGTGTTACTAATATAGTACCAACTTGGGTGCAAGAAAGTTTGTCTTCATTTGACTTTATAATTACAAATAAATTCTCACATGCCACAATACAGGTGGGGTTTGAACACATTTTTTCAGTCGTGTTATTACAATTTTGTGAGTCGTAAGTTCTCACATTTGAAGACACACGAGGAAGGGTTTGCCATGGCCTCAAATTACTGTCCCTACGGGTGTGGGGCCAGGTCGTTACAGTTGACCCCCAAAATTCACGGTGCTTGTAATTTGTGGGATTTGTTTAATCCAACATTTTTACTGATGGGCAACCCATGATTAGATTTTGTTATTGGTGGTTGTATCTAGACTCAAAATTTCTATAATTCTGGCATGAGGCCTGGTCATGGACCTGGCTGCGGGGGTGTTGACCCCCGGAACATCCTCCAGGCACACAATCTGAATGACATTTGTTACTACTGTACTGTATACTGTACTGAAGGGTATGCATGTCTGTTTTTTTGCAGTGTATGAATCTACATATGCATGTGAGTGCACACTTAAACATATATGTGTAGATTCTTCTATACATGTATGTACACACTTCTATACTTGCGTATAATAATAATAATAATAATAATAATAATATCTTATTGAGACATGGTATACAGCTGCACATGTAATCTATCTATAATTGCCCAGTTAAGTTTGCATGTGGTGAGCTTAAGCACTTGTAGACTATTTCAGTACATTGTGTAGACAGCCAGACACAGACAGATAAAAGAAATGTAATGTGCACTGTCCTTGTGAAAATTATGTAAACTTTAATTAGCAAATCCATCCAAAAAGCAGTAATTCTGTTGCCACTATTAAGACAATACTCTACATGATTATTTCAGTAATTTGCACTATCGGTATGTATATATGTGAATTAGTCTTAAAAGGGTGTCTTAAGGTAAGTGGAGTGTGCTTGCTTTTCCAACAGCAGTTTTTGTTTACGATTTAGACAGCACAATTGATCACAGTAGTGGGATTCAACATCCTTTTTTTTTTTGACGTGTGTAGCCTTCCCTTCATGTTTTTGTAGTTCCACGACAAGGGTAGAGCATCTTTTTATTTAAAATATGCATGGGCTTTTCTAAGTTGCAGTTTTGTTCTAGACATACTAGAGGGTACTAAACTATTTGATAGTTTTTGGTGAAGTTTGACAGTGTTTTTAATGAGTTATGAAGTAGTTATGATTTAAGATATTTGCTTTTGCATAAACTTTAATTTTAATTAAATTTTTACTTAAATCCAATATCTGAATCTCTTGGAGATTTCTGCAATGAGTGGAAGTATAGTTGTTGATAACAAAGGTTAAAAGCTAGCAGGAGAAAAAAATACCATGTAAAAAAGTAGTAATGATTGAAAAAAGATAAGCAAGTAAAAGAATGAGTGTGCAGTTGTCAATAAATTTTGATGACAAAGGCTCGGTATTATTAAGAAGCTCAAAAAAGGTGGTTTAGTAGAGAGTGGAGGAATTTAATGGATTTCAAATACAATTGGGTTTGTGAAAATGCTTTCTAATACATGGTTTCATTTTAAAGATAGGCCAGGTGAACATATGGTTGCTAAATGACACTTCTTTGTAACAGGGAAGAACATTTCACATAGTACATGTAGGAATGGCAGTGTAGGACCCCTCTACTTCAACAGATGAAATTTTCACGCCAATGTCTCATAATTTCTTTTCTCTCTTTCCCTGTAAGTAGAGGAAGAGAAGCATCTCCGAGCACATTCATTTTGACATTTATTCAGCAGGAAAAATAGAGTTGTGTGAGGGAGTAATTATTTGAACATGTTGTAAAACACTAGTATGATCAATTAAGAGCTCGAGATATAAAACAGAATGAGCGTGTGTGATATGAAGTGTGAAAAAGCACAGTATGCATGTAAAACAAAAGATGGTGTGGAAATGAACAATATTAAACTGCAGCAGGAAGTAAAGATTGATTGGTTTTTAACTGGCGGCAGTTCTCCCTATACCTCTTATGTGAAATGGCTGTAATACTGCTTTGGATGTTATGCTAGTTATGGTACTAGTGTCCATGATATCAACAGTATGGAGTGCATTGTGAGTAGTCTGGTTTTGCTGATTACTATTCTTTTTATCCTTAAAATATTTTTCTATCTTCACCACATGGAAATGAGAAACAGGGTTATAATATGTAGACTTGCATATATAGTATTACTAAATGAAAGTGTTTCTCTTTTGGGTCACCCTGTCTTGGAGGGAGATGGCCAATGTGCTAAAAAATAATTACTAAATGTAAAAAGAGGTGTTTCTTCTCTTTTGGGTCACTTTACCTCAGTAGGAGACGGCCGGTGTGTTAAAAGAAATGTATGTGTGCATGCATATTCACAATGCATGTGCATCTGCATATGGTTAAGTTTGTATGAGTGGGTGAGTGTAGTGTGTTTCAAAAGTTGCTGGGCTATGATGATGAGTAATGATATCAGTCAGTTCTTATATAAAACATTCCTTGCATCAGGTGCTGTTTTAACTATTTTTTTTTTTCATTCTTGGTTACATGTTTTTTTCATGTTAGCGTGGAAATGGATATAATTTAAGTCAATAATACTCTCTGTTGCTTCATGCTTGAGGATTGACCTGATGTTGTGTGTATGATGTGCAGTGCTTGAATGATTGCATGTTTTTTTACATCGTGTTACCTCTAATTAAGGTGACCTCAAAAAATAATCTCAATCATTTATTCTTAACTGTCTATCAAGAAATGTACTGATATTACAATAAAATGGACCTATTTAAACACATCTCTATGCATTATTCAGAGTGCTTGCTACAGATGTTATCTGGTATTCATGTGGTTGCTTTTGGAGAGAGTTTATGTACCCATTTGTAGTACTGGAGAGCAGGTATGCTGCTCATGGTGTCCCATTTTTCGTTTATTGATTTTTAAAGCTGAAAGAGTTTGTATTGCACAACACTATGTACAGTGGATCTATTTCCATTTGTCATCTTTTCATCACTTTTTTATCCCTTCCAATGCACTGGCCATCTCCCACTGAGGCAGGGTGACCTAAAAAGAAAAATGAAAGTTTTTTCTTTTTACATTTAGTAATTTATACAGGAGAAGGGGTTACTAGCCCCTATAGTTTGCAGTTGTTGCCTTGTCTCCCTGCTGATGATGGGAAGAAATTTTCCTTATCTGTTTCCTTATTGTCTTGATGTTCTTCCAGTCTTTTCCGTTATTCATATTTGTTATTTGGAGTCTTATTATGTTGCACATCTTCACATTTTTTAATGTGTATAGTACTCTACTATGGTAATTTAAGATATGGACACCACTTTACAGCCTTATGTCTTTTAAGTCAGGGTTGAAGGATTTGTGGCAAGAGTTGCTTGCGTTAGTATTCCCATAGCTTGATTTGTATCAATTTTGCTTCCTCTGGCACATTCTTATTGCAGATAGGTGAGTGTGAGGTAGTCTACAGAACTATTTTTTACAAGTCACTATTAATCCATAATTTGAGTCACATTCTTTGCTACATGTTTTGGATTTCATTATTTCAGTATTTAAGATTTGGACACGTCCAAAACCAATAGTACATATTATGGACTATGGATGTAAATTATACAAATAACCCGCACATACAAGAGAGAAAGGCTTATGACAACATTTTGGTCTGATTTAGACCATTTACAAGCCATTCACGGTGTGACTTCTGAATGGTTCAAGTCGGACTGAAACATTGTCATAAGCTCTTCTCTCTCCTACATGTGGGTTATTTGTGTATTGTTCCAGTCGTGGTATTGTGCCTTTTTGTTCTTTATGGATGTAAATTATATGTATATGAAAGGTAAAATAGTGTATGCATGGTGAGCAAGACATAAATGTGGGAGTATGATAGAGGAAACATTTATACGTATATAACCCTTGCAAGGGTTACTCGAATAGAGATATCATTTTACTATTCAGATATAGAATCTTGTATTTTCGTGACTGTACGATAAGTAATTATAGAGCTCTACGTTAAATTATGCGGAAATACTAAAGCCATTGCATACTTCTATTTTCAATGTGTTGACAGTTGCTAGTAGTGTAGTGTTGCATAACATAAATATCCAGAGATTTAGAACACGATAAACTGCATGAATTAAAACTTTCTGTGGTAGATTTGCCTCTCTTGCTTATCCTTTAACTTAAAATCTCTCTCTTTAACCTTAACATTTCTAATGCAGATTTTCCACCTCTGTCTACTCTTGCACTTGAGAAGTAGGATTCACAACTTGACCAACAAATTGGAGATGGAGATAAAACTTAACAATATTTTGGTCCCTCCTGGTCCATTATCAATTCCAGGATGGTCCAAATTGTCTAGGTACTGTGAGCTGCATTCTTCAGGATTAGGATGCAACTGATAGCCAGCTAGTAGTGGATTTTTCTATAGTTGTACAACTGGGTAATTTTGTAGGTAAAACAGGACAAGTTTGCACCCTAGAATATGAAATACTTAAAGAAAGCCCATGATGTTTTCCATTTTTTATTTAAATCATGCCAACTTAATATGACTGAAATAATTCAAGTCTGTTGTTCTCCCCTCAATCTTGGCTCACACTCTACCCTTGTCGGAAACTTCTCTGGACACTCATGGGTCTTCATTTGCGACTGGTAATTTGACCCCCCGTCGAATGATTGTAATTGGTTGTTCAGCGAGAGGGTAGTCTGGAATCTGGTGGGCAAACGAGTCTTACTCAGAACCTGCTTCCAGAAGACTCGAAAGGTCCCATCCAACTTGGGTATGTATAATATCAATGTACTGTATATAATACATATCACAGTAATTTTTTTTGGTGAATACTATAGTGTTTTGGCTATAAAAAATAAACAGTAGTTTTAGTATGCTCTTGTTTAGTGTTAATGTAGTATTCCTGGTAAGACATTTCTTTTCAAGTAGCTTGTTCATACTTGATTTTCCTTAAGTAGTCTATTTGAAATAGGTTTTTGCATACATTTTCTTTTGTTGAGCACACTTTGCTTAGTAAAGTAAATCCAGCGAGTGGAAGTTGGGGTAGTATAATAATTTGTACTCATTGCAAGTTTTTAAGGTACTGGAAACTGTGTCATTTCAATCTATAATAAAAAAAAAATGAATTTATGCTAATAAGTTGTGACTGAGATGATTTTATCCACATTTAGATTTGTTGCTGGAGTGATCCTTCGGGAGAGAATTCCTGCATTTGAACGGATGCTGTGGCGTGCATGCCGTGGCAATGTGTTTCTCCGTCAAGCTGAAATGGATGATCCACTAGAGGACCCAGCCACAGTAAGTGCAGGATTTGTTACAGATTTTTCTCTGCGTAATCTCAATGATTTTTTAAAGTACAGGTACCTTTTATTTGGAAAACGGGCAGCCAGTCTTTGCAAGAGGCATTTCAAAACCTTTAAAGGATTTCTTACAAATCCTTGTTATTCTTTCATCTACCTGTTTGCTTCTATTTTTATAGGATTATCTTAAAATGTTTTTCAATAAAATTTCTGCATATTTTTCACTTTGGGTAATGCTTTTGTATCAGTATAGTCTTATTTTCTTGTCTGTTTTTCTTTAAAATTGTATGACATTAATCTTTATTCCTTTTTGCTGTCCATTCCATATTTATGTGCTTCTCTCATGTCTATCTTTTGGGCTCATTCTTCACTCAAATGCTCTATAGCAAAGATATTTTACCTTTGTCCCCATTTGGCTTTTGAGTTGTTGGTATATTTTTCTTTTATATTTGTTGTAACTATGATTAATCATATTTTAATCTTGCAGGGTGAGCAAGTCTACAAGTCAGTGTTCATCATCTTTTTCCAAGGAGATCAGCTAAAAATGCGCGTCAAGAAGATCTGCGAGGGTTTCCGTGCCACCATGTACCCGTGCCCTGAAGCTCCTGCTGACAGACGGGAAATGGCCATGGGGGTCAAAACCCGCCTTGATGATCTCAATACTGTAAGTAGCTTTAGGAATGATGGATTTGAAATGGTTGGCATACTAAGGGAAGCTAGGGGGGGCTGCAACCTCCCTATAATCTCCATCACCTCTCAAAGCCTCTCCAAATAGAAATAATAATAATAATAATTATAATGACTAACACAGCTTCAAGACAAGACATTTAGACTCTCCCAACTAAATTGCCAGTCCCTAAGTCCCTCCTATATAGGAATTCTGGAGTCAACCCTGTTTTTTTTAAACAGTCATTTTCCACCAAGATGGGGGGGTCACCCAGTGAAGAAAAATGTTAATCTTTCATTCTCCAGCTGTTTTTCCAGAAGTAGATGGACAATAAATTTGACAGACTTTTTTCTGCTTCCTGAATTATTCCATACCTCCACACTATCTTCTAATTTTTTAGCTTCCTCTTCTATGCATAATATTCATACTTCACATTGATCTCAGATACAATATCAACTCTGCCTCCAGGCTCCTCATCTTCATCTTTGACCTAATATGTTAAATTAAATCTTGACAGGTGTTGAGCCAGACACAAGACCACCGTCATCGAGTGTTGGTGTCGGCCGCACGAAACATCCGTGCCTGGATGATGAAAGTTTGGAAGATAAAGAGCATCTATCATACTCTTAATATGTTTAACTTGGACGTCATACAGAACGGTTTGATTGCTGAATGCTGGATCCCTGTTGCTAATTGGGAAGATGTGCAGCTTGCACTTCGGCGAGGCACGGTAAGTATTGCTACTTGGCATTTAAATAGAAGATTTAATTCAAATTCAGAATTTAAAGGTGAGAATAAAGATGTTTCCTTCCTCTGTAAGCCGTGCGTGCCGTAAGAGGTGGCTAAAATGCTGGGAGCAAGGGGCTAGTAACCCCTTCTGTATAAATTACTAAATTTAAAAAAAAAAAAACTTGTTTTTCTTGTTAGGTCACCCTGCATTGGTGGGATATGGCATGTTTGTTGAAGAAAAAAAATAGATGTTACTGAAACTATTATTCAGAGGGCTGAGGATGGGTTTTTGTGGTGGTTTGGACATTGAGAAGATGGAGCAAAATAGGGTGTTTAAATTTGTAGTGTAGGGAAGGTGGGGTAGAGGTTGCCCTAGGAAAGATTGGAGGGAGGGGTAAATGTTTTGTGTGCGAGGGGCTTGGGCATCCAGCAGGCGTGTGTGTGTGTGTGTTAGGAGTAAGTGGAGGCAAATGGTTGAATCCTGGAGGTGGGAAGTACAGTGCCTGCACTCTGAAGGAGGGATGGGGATATTTACAGTTTGGAGGGGCATCTGAACTGTAGTATCAGTGCACCTCTGGTAAGACAGTGATGGAGTAAATGATGGTGAAAGTGTTTCTTTTTTGGGTCGCCCTGCCTCGGTGGGAGATTGCTAGTGTGTAAAAAAATAATAATTATAATGAAAAAGATCACAATTTCTTTGAGCATTTCTGTAATTTGTCTTTACATATTATTCATGAGCTTATTACTATTTAGTTTATTAATGTTTACCTATTTTACACATCATTTATTTGTCTTTATTTTGTATTTCTTGCATTTACAGGAGAAAAGTGGAAGTTTGCCTGCAATTCTCAATAGACTGAGCACATTGGAAGCTCCACCAACATTTCACCGCACCAACAAATTCACCAAAGCATTTCAGAATCTGATTGATTCCTATGGTGTGGCTACGTATCGGGAAATAAATCCAGGTTAGAGACACCTCTTTTAAACTCAAGAAAATGTAAAGGCATAAGTGAAAGAAAATGGAAAAGTGATAATGCTAAATAGTAGGCAACAGTTTTTAAGATAGTGAAATTTTGTCCTATTGGATTGTGAAAAGGGGCTTGAATATACATTGAAGTAGTGTAATTTTAATGCGTGGTATACACCTAGCAAGGTAAACTTTTATTAGATAGTTTTTACTCTGCTGAGAGCTTTTGGCTGAGAAATCTAGGCTTCATACAGTTAGGTTATAGCCACTTAGTGGAAATACTGCTCATAGATACGTATGATATAGTGGATGTATTTATATATATTTAAGAAGTAATCAAATTTTCTTGTCGACAGCTCCCTTCACCATCATAACTTTCCCATTCCTCTTTGCCATTATGTTTGGTGATGTTGGACATGGAATAATTATGGCACTTTTTGGGGGTTGGATGGTTTGGCGAGAGAAACCATTGTCAGCTAAGAAAACAGATAATGAGGTATGTACATTGTGTAGGAATATGTTATGTTTGTAATATGCTTTTGTATTCAATTTTCATATAGTTTGTATTCTCAAGTTAAAATTTAGTTTTAACTTTCACTGCTGTCTCCAGGGTGGGGCTGCTATCAAAATGACATATTATACCATCACTCACCACCCTCACTGCCTGTCAACACCCATGGGGTCCCAGGCCCCCTGCCTCACCATCCTTCCTTCTTTCCTACCTACCTACCTTCCTTCATTCCTTACTTTCTTTATTCCTTCATTCCTTCCTTTCTTCATTCCTTCCTTCTTTCCTTCCTCTCATCTCTTTCTTTTTCTTAATTCCTTCCTTTCTTTCTTTCTTAATTCCTTCCTTTCTTTCTTTCTTAATTCCTTCCTTCCTTTCTTAATTCCTTCCTTCCTTCCTTTCTTAATTCCTTCCTTCCTTTCTTTCTTAATTCCTTCCTTCCTTTCTTTCTTAATTCCTTCCTTCCTTCCTTACTTTCCTTCCTTCCTTTCCTCCTCCCTTACTTTCCTTCCTTCCTTTCCTCCTTCCTTACTTTCCTTCCTTCCTTTCCTCCTTCCTTACTTTCCTTCCTTCCTTTCCTTCCTTCCTCTCATCTCTTCTTTCCTTCCTTCCTTCCTCTCATCTCTTCTTTCCTTCCTTCCTTCCTCATCTCTTCTTCCTTCCTTCTTCCTCTCATCCTTTCCTTCCTTCCTTCCTCTCATTCTTCTTTCCTTCCTTCCTTCCTCTCATCTTCTTTCCTTCCTTCCTTCCTCTCATCTCTTCTTTCCTTCCTTCCTTCCTCTCATCTCTTCTTTCCTTCCTTCCTTCCTCTCATCTCTTCTTTCCTTCCTTCCTTCCTCTCATCTCTTCTTTCCTTCCTCTCATCTCTTCTTCCTTCCTTCTGGTATCCTGGGCATTGCTTTCAGTCACAAACTCCTCAAAACCATGAAATTCATCTTCAGAGACACTTCCTTCCGTGTTAGAGCTATCACTGGGTAAGAGAAGAGTCCCAGATTCGCTGGGGAGTCGGATATTTCTTACCGTTAGGCATGCCTAACATGGACTACTGAACTGGCGTTCCCACAATGCACCACTGGCTCCCTGATTTTTTTTATACTGCACACTGACCATGGAGACCCATTCTCTCATACGTGGGCCTACCAGCTTTCTCCCATTTGATTTGAGGCCGCTAGAATTTATGCGTATTAATACAAAACATTGGCTCGTAAGACGTATATATACGACTGAAACAGTCGTATATATACGAGGAGAGGCTGTACATTATTTAGGTATGCATACTGGTCAGAGAGCCCGTCATAAGTACGAGTACGTTGCTAAGTGAGGAGAGGCTGTATAGTACTATAAATTACAGCTTAAGGATAAATTTTTCTTATTTTAGATCTGGAACATTTTCTTTGGAGGCCGATACATTATTCTCCTGATGGGTTTGTTCTCCATGTACACTGGTCTCATCTATAATGATGTCTTCTCCAAGTCTATCAACTTATTTGGCTCGTCGTGGCATGGAGCTTACAAGTGAGTGTATTTTTAATAACAAATCCTGTATAAAGGTTAAATTTATTACATTTTTTTTTCTTTTAACACACCGGTCCTCTCCCACTAAGGTAGAATGGGAAACGGCCGATGTGTTATAAAAAAAAAAAAAAATTCAAAGGAAATGCTATTGCAAATGCATGTAAAATATTATGACCACAACAATTGCAATACTAGTTGTAGACTAATTTGGTAAAAACACATTACAGTTAACCTTTTCATGTTTAAACAAAATTACATTGTACTGCAAAGCTTTAACAAATTTAAAATTAAGATTTTAATTAAAAGGTGTCATTTGTAATGTAATGTAAGTATTTGTCAGAGGGCTGAAGAGGGGTTGTTGAGGTGGTTTGGTCATTTAGAGAGAATGGATCAAAGTAGAATGACTTGGAGAGCGTATAAATCTGTAGGGGAAGGAAGGCGGGGTAGGGGTCGTCCTAGAAAAGGTTGGAGGGAAGGGGTAAAGGAGGTTTTGTGGGCGAGGGGCTTGGACTTCCAGCAAGCATGTGTGAGCGTGTTAGATAGGAGTGAATGGAGACGAATGGTTTTTGGGACATGACGATCTGTTGGAGTGTGAGCAGGGTAACATTGTGTGAAGGGATTCAGGGAAACCAGTTAATTGATTTTAGTTGGACTTGAGTCCTGGAAATGGGAAGTACAATGCCTGCACTTTAAAGGAGGGGTCTGAGATAGTGACAGCTGGGAGGGACTTTTCTCAGCTGTAGTATCTGAGCTCCTCTGCAAAGACAGTGATTATGTATGAGTGTGGTGAAAGTGTTGAATGATGATGAAAGTTTTTTCTTTTTGGGGATTTTCTTTCTTTTTGGGTCACCCTGCCTCGGTGGGAGACGGCCGACTTGTTGAAAAAAAAAAAAAAAAAAATTTGTAATGTTTAAGTACAGTACTAATTGGAAAATATTGGGTTACATTCCTTCCAAGCAGTAAGGCAGAGGATGAAAGAAGGGTAGCCTACCAACACACTATTGTTTTTATTCCCTTAAATATTATCTAAAGTAATTTTGTAACGACTAGTAAGATCTAAAACACTGTATCTACTACTAAGGACATGAGAATTAGATTGTTGTAAGAAGGACACAAGATTTATCTGGAGAAAAGGTACAGTAACCTTAGTTACAATAGTGGTGGAGAGTGAGCTGGTTGGATAGTTGTTGGGTTGATGAGGGGGGCAGCCAGCAAGGTGCTGCATGAATTGCCCTGCAGAACTCATCGTATTAAGGACGTATGCAAAATAACCACAGGGGGAGCTATCATTTAACTCCCCTGTGGTTATTTTTGCATGTTTTATTGCTCGTTTGCGATTACTGCATTAAGGATGTAAATTAAGAAAGAATAGTAAAAAATGTTGCTTTTAAAATATTTCTTTTATTTTAAGTGCAATAGTTTAGACTTTGGAATTAAGACTTCAAATATTTGTACATTTTCTTCATTTAGTGTTGTATGTATTTCCTTACAGTGATTCCACCATTCAACAAAACAAAGAACTGACGTTAGATCCAGCCGATGTTAAACAATACGATCAGTATCCATATCCGTTTGGTCTGGACCCCATGTGGCAGCTGTCCAACAACAAAATCAACTTCTACAATTCATACAAGATGAAGATCTCAATTATATTTGGAATAGTCCACATGTTGTTTGGTATCATTCTTAGTGTTTGGAACCACAAGTAAGTTGTTTGGTATCATTCTTAATGTTTGGAACCACAAGCAAGTCATTAAAACAAGGTTAGATAGGAGTGAGTGAAGATGAGTGGTTTTTGGGACTTGACAAGCTGTTGGAGTGTGAGCAGGGTAATATTTTGTGAAGGGTTTCAGGGAAACCAGTTAGCTGGGCTTGACTCCTGGAGGTGGGAAGTACAATGTTTGCCTGCACTCTGTAGGAGGGGTTTGGGATATTTGCTGTTTAGAGTGACATCTAAACTGTCGTATGTGAGTGCCTCTGGCAAGACAGTGATAGTGTGAATAATGGTGAAAGTTTCTTTTTTGGGTCACCCTACCTTGGTGGGAGACAGCCAGCATATTTAAAAAAAAAAATTTTGATGAGAGGTGAAATAGGGTCAACTCCATTGCCATTTGAAGGTAACATGCCATGATGGGCTAATGAAAGGATATGTGCTTGTGCCATTCAGAATTTTTTATTTATATGGTTACTCTGTTCTTAAGGGTTAGTTCTGTTTTTTCTAAGTAAAGAGGATTTCATATGACTAGGCCATATGAAGGGAAAATTTAAACTTAATTTTGCTTTGCTAAAAAAAAATATATATATATATTTATACAGTATGTATTTGTATGTCAGGAATTGCATCATTAAAAATTAAATGCCAATTTTAAAATTCACATTTTTATTAGGTAGTGTATTACATTCCTTTCTGTGTCTTTCATAGAATTTGCAATAATTTTCCTTTTATTTGTTTTTCAGGTTCTTCAACAAGGCAATGAACATCTACTGCGAGTTTATCCCACAAATAGTTTTCTTAACGTGCTTGTTTGTTTACTTGGTACTACTTGTGTTCCATAAGTGGGTGTGGTATGGTGCCGGAGGGGATGTTTCTACTTCTCCGAGCTGTGCACCATCCATCCTCATCACTTTCATCAACATGGTTAGTGCTACACTTGGCATACAGTTTATCATGCAAGCTTCAATCCTTTTGAATGAAGCAGAGTTTGACCTTGAGATTGTATTAAAAAGAAATTACTTTTGATCAATGTTATTAAAATTTAGTTCTAAATCTTTAGCCCAAATTTTTGTTCAGATAGATGCAGAACAGCAATTAAAAATTAGATTACAGTATTGTAGCAAGTCATTTTTGTACACTAATGGTATTTAAATACCATGAAGCACTGTATAAAAATGGATAGGTTGATTCACGTAGATGTAATATTTGATTGTCAGTCACAATAAGTAATAATGGTAATAATGTTTACTCTTCAGGTACTGGTGAAAGGATATCAGGATCCTAAGGAAGGTGATGACTGTTCACCTTACATGTTTGCTGGACAGTTTGGAATACAAAGGTTCCTACTTGTTCTTGCCATTATATGTGTACCCTGGATGCTATGTGCAAAGCCATTCATTCTTCACCGAATGAACAAGAAAAGACAACTGGTAGGAAAATTCTTGATTAGTTTATTTTATATTCTAATGGTTTATGTCAGTGCTTAGTGACATCAGTGAAGTTCTTGACATCAGTTATTTTATATTCTAATTGTTTGTCTTTGCTTAGTGATATCAGTGAGGTACTTGAGATTAGTTTATTTTATGTTCTAATTGTTTGTCAAAGTGTTTAATAACATCAGAGAGTTACCAAAGTGTAGTATGTAATGGTACAAAATATGAACACAGTAATATGAAGATAAATGCAGTTACAGTATATGGAACCTTTATTGATGTTTTGCCCATGCTGTGAGCTTTATCATGTCATATGCAGGTATGACTTGAAAAACCCACTGCACGGTCATAATATTATGAATGAGGGTTCCATATAGTGGCAGTTGTCTTGTTACCAACCCATCTTCTGTGATGGAACTTGAAATGGAAACATAACTAGTTTTTGTTCCCATAGTGTGACTACCATATGCAAAAATAGGATACCAAAACTGTTGAAAAAGTGGGATAGACAACTGATTTTCAGTAGCATAGGGTGGTGGAATAGGTTTGAAGTTATGAGTTTTGAAGAATACCTTGCTTGATCACACTATCAGTATATTGTATATCCAGTTTATGTACACCTTTCAGTTTGTAGGGAGTTTATAGTAAGTTAGTTTCTTTCATATGTTTTATCTGTATTATGTGCATAACCTAAGCTATTTAAATTATGCACAATTGGAAATATGAATTAGGATGCCTCCAGTAATCAAGCCTTGAAACTTGTGCATAAAGATAATTGGTAAATACAGTAGTCCGCCTGTTTCTACAAGGGTATACGTACGTTCCAAGACCTTCCGTGGGTATCTGAAACCATGGATAGTAGTGAACTCTATATGTCATTTTTCCTTTACACACATACCTATGATAAAGTTTAATTGATAAAGTATTCAAAATAAGTCTAAAATTAGTGCTTTTTAACTTCTGGGAAGCATTTCACTGCTTCTCTTATGCTTTGAAGAACTGCCAGCATCACTACTATTGCACTTTGGGGTCATTTTTAAGCAAAATTGAAGGTTATTTTTAGAACCCGGATACAGGGGTCCTACTGTATTCCCACTGAGATTTCTGACTAAATCTGGATAAGAAGCATTTGCATAAGAGGTGTTTGTACACCTTGTTTATTGTATTTATAGCATAGGAAATATTTTTATGTTTTTATGACTTACAGGATGCTAGCAATAAAAACAGAGGTAATGAGAAAAGCTTCCAAACAGGTCCTAGTGTTCATGCTAATGATAATTCCAAAATTTTGGACTTTAATGAGGATAGTAATAGTGAAAAGCTAGAAACTAAACAGAGCATTCATAAAAGCGAGGAGGATGGGGTTGACGCAAAGCAGGATGAGGTATGTTATACTATAGTAGCTTTCACTTAAGTGTGAATATGGGATATCTTTTAATGTGAAGTTCTAACCATGTTATGGGTGGGGTTAGAACCCATGGCAAGTGCATCATAAAGCTCCAGGTTCTAACCCCACCCATACTAGGGTTTGTTTGCAATCATGTTATGATTTCGTCAGTCCTGAAGTTCTTCCATCCGTAAACTGGCTCGGTCTTTGTCCTGCAAGGCAGGCCAAAGAAGGATTCTCTCTTTGATGTTTGAATTAGTGAAAACTTAGTTTTGCAAATATTTAATATGCACCCTTCTGTCTAGTTAGCTATTGTTATAATGTATATTGATTTTGTGTTTAGTTGTGACCTAAAACAATTAAGTAAGTACAGTATTTATTTCTTATAAGTTTGTGGGTTACAGTTCTAGTAGAGATTGAGCGTTAAAATGTCGTGTTGCTACATGGTCATGTATTGTTGGAGTACTTGCCGTTGTTAGTTTTCCATTAACTCTAGGGTTTACTGTGTTACTAATACCTGCATACACCTATGCTCAGTCTTGAGAGTCTTTCGACTTCAGCTCTAAACCAATTTCTGATTATTTATTCCACAGTTTTGGATCGCTCTCTAGCTAACAAATATGAACTCTCCACACGTATGTAAAATGATAGTGCACAAAATATAAATGCATTTGATAGAAAATTAACTGAGAAGAAAATTAATCATTGAAAATAATTTTTCTGAATATACATTGTTCCTGTCTGGAGATCAGTGTTTGTAAAACGTTAATTAGTTCCAGAGTTTCTTGTTTGTAACTTTGGATCCTCGTGAGTTAGATCATTGTAAGTTGAGGCTTTCACTGTATGTACAATAGATGTTGGTAACTGAGGTTTTACATTGTAAATGTGTAAACAAGGCATCATGTGGTCTTAACCTTGGTCTACCAGACAGACCCATGTTTAAGTCCGCCTTTGTGTAGATGTTGTATAATTATCTTCATGTGTATCCTCAGATGCATATCTGAGCAGAACTTTTCTTTACCTCAGTTTTTCTTATATTTTAAATACATCTGGTTACAGTGCATTACTCTTACCATATGTTACATTTTCCTTAGGTGATGCAGGCCAATGGAGTAGAAGGTGTGGTGGAGGACGGTGGAGGTGAGGCAGTAGCAGTGACTGAAGAACAACATGACATGAGTGAAGTGATGATTCACCAGGGCATCCACACAATTGAGTATGTCTTGGGTTCGGTGTCACACACTGCCTCCTACCTTCGACTTTGGGCACTATCATTAGCCCATGCTCGTAAGTTCATGGATTGTCTGTTTTATTAATATTTAAGGCTCTGTAACGAGTTTAACACTTGCTTTTAATATGCTGTAATGATAATTCATCAGTGTGCCCACTGTCTGTGAATTTACATGTAAGGGGTAGGGGTGGGTGAGGATACTAACTGTTGGGCTCACCTCTTTTAGATTGACATGAAATAACTCTCAATGTATTTTAAGTTTGAAATCTTGAAAGACAGCATCTCTTATTAGAATTTTCCAAGGGAATAAAGACACTGGTAGTAATCAGTCAATAAACTCTTGTTTCATAATATGGAGTGCAGTACACACCACACATTACATATACCCACACGTAAGAAAGAAGATCCTTTTAATACGTTTCTTGGCTTAATTTTTGTATGCTGTGGTAACAAACAAAATTATTTTCAGAGCTCAGTGAAGTATTGTGGGGGATGGTGCTACGTATTGGACTTACAACTGGTGGCGAGGGTGTGGGCGGAGGTATACTCATGTTTGTAATTTTTGCGTTTTGGGCCACTCTGACTGTGGCTATTCTCGTATTGATGGAAGGCCTCTCGGCTTTCCTCCACACACTTCGACTGCACTGGTGAGTTAGAATTTCTACAATAATTTGAGTGTAATGCTGACCTCTTAAGGCTGGCATTATAATCTGCTTAACCTTTCAGTGGGGTTCCTTGATGTTGGCGAAGGACATTTGATCCAGGGAATTGGAGTTTCCCCTCTCTTCCTTGGATTAGACCTGATTACTGAAAGGTAATCAGGTAAAAAGGTCATCAGGCACTATGTGGCCTTGGGGGTTTATTGTATTCCCATGAATATAATAATCATGATCTACATAATCTGCATGAAGAATTTTTTATAAAATTTTAAATGGAAATTAAAAATGGACTAGTGAAAATTTTAACTGTATATATAATTTATATAATTAACTGTATGTATATAATTTAAAGTTTGTTTTAAAATTATAAGTGAGATACCAAAGAAAGAAAATAACAGAGTTGGCAGTTAATGGAATTACATAGTAAAAAGTTACAGGGTATTTTTATAAATGCTTCAGCTTTGCTTGTTTTATTGGTTCTTATAATCTACTTGCATTTCCTGCATTAAATTTTACTAGTTTTCAAGTTGTTGAAAATACCTAACAAAAGTATTTATTTCTTCTTCATTTAACAGGGTGGAGTTCCAAAGCAAGTTCTACGGAGGCACTGGTTATCCGTTTGTTCCGTTTGCCTTTGAAACAATTCTTGATCAAGCTGAAAACACTGTGGTTGAACAGTAAGGATCTTATAGAAGTGGGACCATGTGACTGAGGCATTGTGGTGGTGAAGCTTTCTGCAGGCAGTACATCACTAACCACAGTATGGGTGGGGATTGAATTCGCGGCGAGTGAGTCGTAAAACTCCAGACCGACATGTTAGTCTGGAGTTTGACGACTCGCTTGCCTCGAGTTCAATTCCCGCCCGTACCATGGTTTGCTTGCAATCGTGTCATTACAATTTCATGAGTCAGTACATCACTACCCAGTCACCCTGTCCTCTTTATTTACTGTGTTCCTATCAATAAGTACTCCCAAGATATCTTCCTATGATTTTCTTCATTTTGTGAGGGTTGATTTTGTTGTGATATTACTTGCAGTAGAATTATCATACAGAGGTGGACAGTTAGGTTGGAAATTATGCAGATGGTATCTGAGAGTCATGCCAGACCTAAGGAAAGGATAGTGAGGCTTTAAATTTGTAAGGTAAATGTCTGTATTCATGCTATGTAGTAGTGTGCGTTGTTTCTATTGAAGCGAAATGAATGATCTTACACTTTTACTTCCATAATTACCTGGATTGACAAAGGAAAAACTGATAAAAGAGCTGAGGAAAGAATTAGAAGTTGCCAGGGTTTCTAATGTATTGTTATTTTTAGTTCTGAAATACTTATCCATGTTTAAATATGTAGTAATTATAGCATGGGGAGCTTATAAATTTAAAAAACTCATTAAAAATAAAAGAGCTTTGATGATTAGCTTCCAATGTAAATAAGTATTTTTTATTGTTACCACTGGTCATGGCTGAGGTATGGAACTCGAATTTGTAAAACCATCTAGTCTGTAGTATGATAAATTTACTCTGCTATAAAGAATACTCTATAGGCAAAGTGTTCCACATAAACTGAAAGGCATTTTGTTCAGTATTCCTGTAATTATTACCCCTAGTAAATTTCCCTTACACGTGTATATCTATATATATATATATATATATATGTGTATTCATATTATAGCTGACAAACTTAATTGCCAGTGACCATACATGTGTTAATATATCCTTGAAGTTACAGCAATTTCTCTGTTTTTAAATTATTTTTATGCTTCAGGCATAATAGTCTTGTATGCTTTACTAAGTGCTGTGTGCTAAACTTCAATGTATCTTTGTCCTCTCTTTTATATGTGTGATGGTGGTGTTAATTCTTTTCTTAATCAAGATACAAGATTACTCATTGCTAAAATAAAAAAAAAAGTCTTCTTGAAATTAATGATCTCTGAAAACTAAACTTCAATTCATCTTTGTAATTTCTAAGTTATATCTTTTTTTTTTATAGGCTTGTGCTTTTTACTTTTTATAATAGATGGTGGTCCACCTCTAGTGCAAATTGTGGGGACACAGCCTCGGAGTTGATAAAAAGACTTGTCTAAATTATTTCGCTTTTATTTTCGAGAGCGGGATGTGTGCAGAATAGTAAATATAAACTTAAGTGTTTTATGATCAATTAATTTCAGTTGTTCATTTAGAAAATGCCATTTAAACTATTTCTATTTTTGCTCTTGTTTATTGCTCTTATTTATTGCTACGTTTTTTGCTCTTGTCTATTAAGTATCTATAATGTGTTTTAAAATAAAACTTCAAATTCTTACAGTTCTTACTTCCTTTTGTAAGTACAGTACTGTATAATGTTGAGAGTGTACACTATTATAATAAGCTTTCAACAAGTATGACTGCTTTCTGATACCAAAACACTTTGTCAGGATACCAGATAACACAGCAATGTTTTCTTTGAAATGTTTTAGGGGCCACTTAGATTTGAATCATGGTTTTATCATAGGTTAATTCTAGGTTTCTCAGGCACATTAATTATATAATAGAAAATCACAATTATCTGACTGGTGCAGCTTATAACTAGGTAAAAGGACATGTGTAACTAATGTGACATTTTTACTGTAGCAATGTTGCTTTAGTTGTACATGTCCTTGTACCTAACATTTTTTTTTTTTTCAACAAGTCGGCCGTCTCCCACCGAGGCAGGGTAATTCTACCAGCATTATTACAACTTATAACTAAGCCACAGATTAGAGATAAAACTTGGATAACATTTTGATTCATCTTGAATTATTACCAACTTGTGGCGCTAATGTTGTAAGATTGGCCGTAATGTTGCCTGAGTTTCATTGCCAATTGTTGGGCTTTCTGCCAGTAATAGAATTTAGTAAATAATATTATTCTTAGCTAAAGGTTGGCAGATTTATTTTGTTATTGGTACAACATAAGTGGATGAATTGTTTGGCTGTTAGGGGTAAGAGGTTTGTCATTTAACCTACTAGTTGAAATGAACCCATGCAGATTTAATAGCCGTGCTTTACATGTGAACACATTGTCGCTTCCAGTTTTTTTCCTTTGTGGTTATGATTGTACATCTTCAATATTATCAGTTAATCTTAGAGTATCCTTGCAGTGATCATTTGCTCATTTTATTGAACTTTCCCAGGAAAACTGTTTTAATTTTCTTAAATAGTACAATGTGTTGTGTGATATAGTGATTGTAATATCACCTGTCTTAGTATTATTACTTAGCGTAATAACCTACTATATGTGAATGCCAATTTATCATAGCTTATAGGACTAATGAAAGGTAATAAGAGTATTCCTTAAATATCTACTGTAGCATTTTCCTTTAAGTTTTTTAATTTTGCACCTCATGGCAAGAATTTGACAAATACTATATTACAAATGGAGGCATGTATGGACCAATTAATATATATTAGTATTTAAATTTTGCGAGTTTTTCTAACATGAAAATCTGAGAAGGAAATGTGTGTGCTTGCCCGAGTCTCAGAGGAGCAGCGACACTAAAAATAACCAATCTAGCAAAAACACACAGAATGAATACTGCTAAGAAAAAAAAAATGGGGTGGGGGTATAGTCTTCAAATTATAAAAGTACAAAAATTATATTGCAAATCTCAGTGTTGATATTAAGAAAGGAAGTTTAAAGAGTACAGTGGACCCCCGGTTAACGGCCTGCTCCAAACACTAACAATTATGTAAGTGTATTTTTGTAAGTGCTTTTGTAAGTGTATGTTTGGGGGTCCAAAAGGACTAATCTAATTTACATTATTCCTTATGTTAATGAATTCGTTCGGTAACGGCACTTGAACAGCATTCTGGAACGAATTATGTCTGTTAACCGGGGGTCCACTGTAATTCATTAAACTGTCTGTGTTGATAAAACACCAGATGAATTTGAAAGTTCATCTGAAGAATCTCTTGTAGTGTTGCTAGTAGAGTACAGTAAGTCTGCACTTAAAGTCGTCGATGGGTTCTTGGAAACCACGACTTTAAACAAAACAACTTATAACGGAACCAATTTTACCATAGGCTATTTGACACAAACATCAGGGGTGCACAATGCACCTTTAGCACTTATTGCAACAGGATTAATTCAAGGAATAAATGTTTGTAAAAAGAAAATTGTAAGCAATGCCTCCTACCACCACACAGGTCAAAGACAAACATGCAAATACCGCACAGACAGTGGCACCGGCTGGAAATCCATTTTTTCCTCATCATTATAACAAAACGACATTAAGTGAGGACTTACTGTATAATGCAGTAAATAACAGCTCCTGTGTTCAGCAGAACTATCAAGTACTGTATACGTTCTTTTATTTTTTAATATGATATATAGAATGGCACAAAGGAACCCACATGGAGAAAATAGGAATATTTTGGCCTTCCATTGTGACCCGCGGTGGACTGCTAAGAGAAGCTCTTTAGTAATCTGAAATATGCATTACATTAATTATCCTGCCTTACTTTTTCCTCCATGTTGATTTGTTTGTCCCTCTGACCAGTGTTTATTACTTTTTTTAAATATATGATAGTTATATGACTTAAGAAGTCTGTAACTGAGTATGGAACTGAAACTATCACAGGCATTAATTAGCTCTTTAAGATGTTGGATACTGCACTGTATTTGATGGTTAGGTGTTTCTACGTCAGTTCTGTTTAAACCAAAATGAATTTAAGACATACAATATAAATTCAAAGCAAATGTTAGATCTTTCTCAATATTCAGCATCAATTGCTGTCTATGGCCAGTAATGTCATGGTGTTCATTGGTTGCTTCATTCATGGACTTTTCAAAAAATGTTGTGTAACAGGATTGAATAACTTATGGGGTTTAGCACTTTTTGTGGATGTAATTTTCCTGAAGGAAGGTGCCTTCATGCCATTGAAGGGCTCTTGGTCCAAGAAATTGGACTTATCCTCCATTTCCTTGGCTCAAACTTGATTGCCTCCCATATTCTCAGGCACTGTATGACCTCTTCAGGGTTGACACATTCCCATGAATGTGGATTTAATAATAATGAACTGTATGACCCTGGTGGGTTTAGTGCTTAGTTATGATTATAATAATAATGAAAAGACTGATACCATTTTTATTTTACCCACATTTCAAATCAATGGTAGAATGTGAGTTTCATCACTTAAAGATTATGATAAAATACAGTGCAGTATAAGTTACATAGATATTTTTGTGTATTGTAATTACTCTTAACATCAAAAGTTGTTGTGTGGATGTGTTGTAAGAGTAGAAATTTACAGTTTATCTCTTACATAGAGGTGTGCCGGAAAAGGGTTTTCATGGTGTGTGCAAGTGTGTGCTTTTGCACATAAAGGTCTAAATTTTACAGGGTGCTACAGCCTTCTATGATCACTGGTAATCTTGATTTCATTTATATGAACATATGATTTTTTTTAACAATTCAGATTCATTCTTAAAGGAAAGAATACCACAGTGGATGTTTTAAGCAACTAGATAGAATAATTCTAGCTTGTGAAACCATTGTTTTTTAAGAAAAGCATGAATTTAGCCATACAGACGATTATACTACTTGTATAACTATTCTTAGCATGAGCAGGCTTACTAGAGCAGAAAATCATTATTGTAATCAGTGTTCTTTTATTTAATGTTTTATTACATAATCCCTAGTCACATTATTGGCAACTTAAAAACCTGATTTGTTATGTTCTTCAATAAATTTGTGTTAGAAAATAAGTGCTTTATTACTTTCCAATATTGTATAAATTTTGATAAACATCAGAAGTAACAAATACTAAACTACTGTACTTCCTTTATATTAAAATATAGCCTATGAGAAAACCCCAAAATTCTTCCACTAACATTGTGTCTTCTATCTTTTATATGTTGTCCTCTCCACCCTTACTTATCCTTTGATACTGCATCCCTCCCTGCCCTACAGCGCTGTATGACCCTAGTGGGTTTAGCGCTTCTTTTTTATTATAATAATTCCATCTTATACTACCATCTTTACTCCACTACTACATATCCTACATTTCACTTGTACTCCCTTCTGCCTGCCTATAATACCCTTCCTCTGTCTCTGTGTGTTATTTACTTTGTAAATGGTCCAGTCGGAAATCGTCGTAGCTCCTTTATATGCGGTTGTGTGTATTGTTCCAGTCACTAGCCTTTATTTATACTATTACTGTTCAGGGACTTGCATGTGGCCTTGCTTTTGTAACACTTGCATACTTATTCTGCTTTAGTTCCCCCCCCACCATCAAGGGAGGTTCTTTGATGCTGGTGAAGGGCTCTTGATCTAGGGAATTGGATCTATGCTCCAATTCTCTGAATTAAGCCTGAATGCCTTCCAGTCCCCTTTCCCTCCCCTCCACAAGTGCTGTATAATCCCATTAAAAAGAATAAGAGAATAAACAAAGCAGGAGATCTAAATAACTTGCCACCATTCATGCATAAAAAAGCAGCTCATGTACTGTCACCATTTATTGCAACACTGTTTAACAAATCTGTTGAGTCCTCAACCTTCCCATCCATACTCAAGACAGCAAGGGTTATCCCAATCCTCAAAGGAGGTGATCCAACTGATGTGAACAACTATAGACCTATATCAAACTTGCCCTTACTTTCTAAAATATTCGAAAAAATAATACACAAACGACTTTACTCCTACCTTATATCCAACAACATACTTAACCCCTGCCAGTTTGGGTTTAGACAAAAAAAAGTACGAATGATGCTATCATACAAATGCTTGAACTAATAGATACAGCCCTTGATAAAAATGAATATCCAATGGGGCTCTTCATTGACCTATGGAAAGCATTTGATAGAGGACCACAATCTCCTGCACCTAAAACTAAGGACATTCCCTCGATTACCTAAAATCTTATCTTAACGATTAGACATCAGTATGTATACGCAAATGGAGTCAACTCCAGTATCCAGCCTGTAGCTGTTGGAGTTCCCCAGGGTACTGTCCTAGGCCCACTCCTCTTTCTCATCTACATCAATGATCTCCCCAATGCATCTCTACTCCTTAAACCAGTTCTATTCGCAGATGACACTACTTATGTCTACTCCCACTCAAACCCAGCTATACTTAGAGACACTGTAAACAATGAGCTGCTAAAAATATATACTTGGATGATGACCAACAAACTCACTCTCAACACTCTAACCTTTACAAAAAAATAAAATCTTTACTCTTTATTCTTTTATTCTTTATGGGTTTAGCACTCCCCATGATAATAAAATTGAGTGCTTTCCTATTAGACTGTCCTATCTACCAGTGGGCACACAATTTGCCTCCAATGTTGTCACTGCTCTAACACCCTTACTTTATCTTTCCTCCTTGCTGACGGCCCCACCTTTAACAGACTTCCTCTTTGACTTTTTGTCAGCAACAAATTACACCAACTCTGATAGTACTTCCTTTAGCACTCCTCACTACCCTTGCTAACTCTACCTCTGTTATTCTCTTCACCCTTGCTGGTCTCTGATCAGGCATATTACACCTTTTAGCACACCCTACCTAGCAGCACTTGGTTATGATGATGATAATACTTTCCTATGACTATATCAATAATAATTTAAAACTATTCTTAGTTTCTCTCAAGGTTTGGTAACTCCAAGTTCTCTTCCTGAGCACACATTTATGTTGAAGTTTGGCACTGCTTCAATACTCGGTACTGCTGTAGATAAACTCCTTCACACTGTTGATGAATTGCCAAAGTGGCATTTATTCTTTGTTTCTGCTCCCCTGATGGCAGAGCTTGCTTCCGGAGCTGCAGAAATTCAGTGGAAGACGGTTCTTGGGCGAGAGGTAAAATGGAAGGCTTGTTGGTATCCCTGCTGAATCACTCTGCTGGTCATGTGATGTTCCTTTATGGACTGCTGCTGTATGACCTTTGTGAGTTTGGCACTTCTCCAATATTGTATAATAAACAATTGGCTAATGGGTGGAGTTGGCCTGCTAATGCATTTGCTGCTCTAATTCAGATCATGGGTGTTGATCCCCTCAAGGTGGATGCCTTTATGCAGGTAAGGGACACTAGATTTAAGGAATTAGAGCTATCCACTTTTTCCTTGGAACAAAACTGATTGCCTCCTATTTCATAGGCATGGGCATAGCATGAAGTTTCACTTTTCTGTAAGCGTTTTCTCTTTTAACACAAGCCATCTCCCACCAAGGTAGGGTGGGAAACTCTAAGCCCTTATGGGTCATACTGCGTGTGGGAGTCGACCACATTTGATATGAGCAAGGGGAGGGTAGTTCCAAATCCATGGATCAATAACTTCACCATCCCTTGAAGAATAGTAATACAGTAATCCAAAACTTAAAACTTACATTGTACTTCATGGATCTGTTGAGACCAGTAGTGCTCTTCATTATTTTTAAATTCTCATCACAAGGGTTAATAAAAAGTGTTTGATCAATACATTATATTTACATATTCAAATTTGTATAATGCACATACTGTACTGCATATGCATATGCCAGTGATGGACTTTTGATCCAAGGAACTGGTTTTATTCTTGGATTGAGCCTGAATGCCTCCCATTTCCCAGGCGCTATGTGACCCCCTACAGATTTAGCGCTTCCTAGTGAATAAAATGGAAAAATGCATATGCATATGTATTTTTTATCTGATGTGTCAGGGGGAGGTACAGTCTATATATTTTTCAAAATTAATAAAATTATACAATTGAGAATTTTATATAGGAAACTCATTTGCAAAATGAGTAAATACATTTGTGTCTAGTAGTTTAAATTCTGGCGATACCTAAGAGTATTTACCATTACCTAACTACACAAGAGCTAATCTTTAATATCTTGCATGAGTTAAGTCAGTCTCAACACGCAAGTCAACGCTGTATAACCCTTGTTGGTTTAGCGCTTAGTTATGATAATAATAATAATGAAGACACAGGTAGGAAGAATGACACAAGATGACTTGGTTGTGTGAGGGGAAAGTGAAGAGGTTTTTAACCTGTAACTCACTGGTACATCACAGTCTCACAATCAAAATGACCCAGGTTTGATTTGTGGGCTGGATGAGAGGTATGGACAAGTTTTTTAAGATCTGTTACCCCTGTTTGTCTAGCAAACAGGGGCAACAGATGTTAATCAACTTCTGTGGGGTCACAACCCTGAGAAGGACCTCATTAGGAATTAAATCACATGTGGCTTTGATAAAAAAAAATACAAATGCACGTCAGTGAGGCACAAGGGTTAAGGAAACAGAGAAAGACATTGGAAAGGGCTGAGTGAATGAGTGAAGGGATGAATGGACAGATGGAAGTATGGAAGATGGTAAAACAATGACATAAACAAAAGGGAAAATTCGAGAGTACATGAATGGGATCAGGGATGATGAACCTATCAAATTGTGCGATAAACCTTCACACCACATACTTATTTATTCAGTCAGATAGTGTAGTATGAAACTGTATATTAGATATATTTAGAACACGAACAATGCCGCAGTCAGCATGTCTCTCAAACTCTCTACAGTATATATATTTTTTACTTTTCAAAGACTCCCAATTTGAATAAAATAAGCTGACTTTTATTTTAGTTATCCTATGTTAGTTATACATTACTGACTAACATACAGTATGCATGTAACAATAATATGTTATTGCAATTATAAAAATGTATAAGTTTGTAAATAATTTACAGTATAACAAACCTGAATACATTATTATTATTACTCTATTATTATTACTACTATATATTAGTATTATAGACGTGAAGAAATCAAAATAAAAGAGCAAGTCTTTTTTTTTGCAAACAAAGTACAGTACATATATGTATAATTTAATATTTATTTAAAGTGCTAAATTTGTAAGAGGATTAAGAGCAGTGGGGATGATAATCAGGTATGATTTGAGGAAGAGGAGAATAGCCCCAATTCCTTGAATCAAGAGCCCTTCACCAACACAAAGGCACCCTCCCCCCCATTTGGTGTGTGTGTGTGTGTGTCAGTCAAGTGTGGGAACATAACATGAGTCTGGCTGCTGGCTCAAGTGGTAGCGCCTGAAGGAGCTGGGGTTCGATCCCTGGAGTCGCATCCTGGGAAAGAGGTTAAACACCCCAATCCAGATACATATTAGGTTAATAATCTGAATAAGGTAATACGTAATAAGGTTAGGTAGGTTTTCAAAGTTTCTCTTGGTACAAAATTTTAAATTCTTACATTAACATAAATGAAAAAATATATCTTTAAACGTATAAGAGAAAATTTTAGAAAGGACTTAATTTTAGATGAGTTCTTGCTAATTGACCAGTTTTACCTAATCGGCACGACATATATATATATATATATATATATATATATATATATATATATATATATATATATATATACATATATAAAAAAATATACATTACCTGCCCTTATGTACAGTATTGTTGTTTTTATTCCCTGATTGGTAGATTTTTTTTTTCATCGGCCGGTTGACATTGAGCTGTAAAAATGTTGAGAATATTAAGGAAATATGTTGCTGAATAAAAACATAAAGAAGGAACACTGCAGGAGGCCTACTGGCCCATGCTTGGCAGGTTTTTCTCAAACCCAAACCCACTTAAAAAATATTTTCATGAGGTTGATAAGTGTTAGTTTTGCCTGCGTTTTGCGACTCGCACAGCTGGTGGGGGTTCGAATGCATGGCCAGGCCGGTCCTGAAGCTGACTTACCATTGGTTCGACCCCCTTATATTCTGGAGGTTGTTACAGTCGTCTTATTGCGATTTTGTGAGTATTGAGAGTGACATTTTGGTGGTGCTGTAGATAACTTGAGAGACCGTGTTCACTGTTCATGATGGTGTTCACTGTTCATGATGGTGTTCACTGTTCATGATGGTGTTCACTGTTCATGATGGTGTTCACTGTTCATGATGGTGTTCACTGTTCATGATGGTGTTCACTGTTCATGGTGTTCACTGTTCATGATGGTGTTCACTGTTCATGATGGTGTTCACTGTTCATGATGGTGCTCACTGTTCATGATGGTGTTCACTGTTCATGATGGTGTTCACTGTTCATGATGGTGCTCACTGTGCATGGTGTTCACTGTTCATGGTGCTCACTGTTCATGATGGTGTTCACTGTTCATGATGGTGTTCACTGTTCATGATGGTGCTCACTGTGCATGGTGTTCACTGTTCATGATGGTGTTCACTGTTCATGATGGTGTTCACTGTTCATGATGGTGTTCACTGTTCATGATGGTGTTCATTGTTCATGATGGTGCTCACTGTTCATGATGGTGTTCACTGTTCATGATGGTGTTCACTGTTCATGATGGTGTTCACTGTTCATGATGGTGTTCACTGTTCATGATGGTGTTCACTGTTCATGATGGTGTTCACTGTTCATGATGGTGTTCACTGTTCATGATGGTGTTCACTGTGCATGATGGTGTTCACTGTTCATGATGGTGCTCACTTTGCATGGTGTTCACTGTTCATGGTGCTCACTGTTCATGATGGTGTTCACTGTTCATGATGGTGTTCACTGTTCATGATAGTGTTCACTGTTCATGGTGTTCACTGTTCATGATGGTGCTCACTGTTCATGATGGTGTTCACTGTTCATGATGGTGTTCACTGTTCATGATGGTGTTCACTGTTCATGATGGTGTTCACTGTTCATGATGGTGTTCATTGTTCATGATGGTGCTCACTGTTCATGATGGTGTTCACTGTTCATGATGGTGTTCATTGTTCATGATGGTGCTCACTGTTCATGATGGTGTTCACTGTTCATGATGGTGTTCACTGTTCATGGTGCTCACTGTTCATGATGGTGTTCACTGTTCATGATGGTGTTCATTGTTCATGATGGTGCTCACTGTTCATGATGGTGTTCACTGTTCATGATGGTGTTCACTGTTCATGGTGCTCACTGTTCATGATGGTGTTCACTGTTCATGATGGTGTTCACTGTTCATGATGGTGTTCACTGTTCATGATGGTGTTCACTGTTCATGATGGTGCTCACTGTTCATGGTGTTCACTGTTCATGGTGCTCACTGTTCATGATGGTGTTCACTGTTCATGATGGTGTTCACTGTTCATGATAGTGTTCACTGTTCATGGTGTTCACTGTTCATGATGGTGCTCACTGTTCATGATGGTGTTCACTGTTCATGATGGTGTTCACTGTTCATGATGGTGTTCACTGTTCATGATGGTGTTCACTGTTCATGATGGTGTTCACTGTTCATGATGATGCTCACTGTTCATGATGGTGTTCACTGTTCATGATGTTCACTGTTCATGATGGTGTTCACTGTTCATGATGTTCACTGTTCATGGTGTTCACTGTTCATGATGGTGTTAACTGTTCATGATGGTGTTCACTGTTCATGATGTTCACTGTTCATGATGGTGTTCACTGTTCATGATGTTCATTGTTCATGATGGTGTTCACTGTTCATGTTCACTGTTCATAATGTTCACTGTTCATGATGGTGTTCACTGTTCATGACGTAGATGTTCACTGCTCATGTTGGTGTTCACTGTTCATGACGATGTTCACTGTTCATGATGGTGTTCACTGATCATGACGATGTTCACTGTTCATGGTGTTCACTGATCATGTCGATGTTCACTGTTCATGGTGTTCACTGATCTTGACGATGTTCACTGTTCATGATGGTGTTCACTGATCATGACGATGTTCACTGTTCATGATGGTGTTAACTGCTCATGACGAAGATGTTCACTGCTGATGATGGTGTTCACTGCTGATGATGGTGTTCACTGCTGATGATGGTGTTCACTGCTGATGATGGTGTTCACTGCTGATGATGGTGTTCACTGCTGATGATGGTGTTCACTGCTCATGATGGTGTTCACTGTTCATGACGGTGTTCATGACGGTGAAGTACACAGTTACGCCCATATCTGGTTAATGAAGACAAATAGTAAGTTTACTGCGATATTCACAATTATTATTATTATAGTCATGGGAAAGCACTAAACACGTAGGGGCAATACAGCATCTGGGAAAAGGTGTTTCATTTCCTTAGATCAAGAGCCCCCTCTCTAGCATCAAGGTACTGTGTCTTATTGAATAGATGAAATTCACAAGAATATATAATTATGCCAGAGTTAAACTATCAATAATATATATATATATATATATATATATATATATATATATATATATATATATATATATATATATATATATATATATATATATATATATATATATATATATGACTAATTTTGGAGACGGGGTGAGGTGTGAGGTATGGGCTTTCAACATTGCAGCAAGGAGGTGGCTGGAGGCAGTGGAGATGTCATCTGTAAGGGCAATGTGTGGTATGTGATGCAGAGAATAACGAGTGTAGAAATTAGGAAACAGTGTGAGGTTACTACACTACACAAATAACTCTCACGTAGCAGAGAGAAAATTTTATAACAACGTTTCTATCATATTTGGACCATTCACAAGGCACTTGTGTATTATTCCAGTCACGGTATTGTGCCTTTTTGTTCTATGAGGTTACTATATGTTATACAGAGGGCTGAGTAAGGGTTGTTGAGGTGTTTCGCATATTTCGAAAGGATGACGTAGAATACGATGACCAAAAGAACATAAATCTGTGATGGAAGGATAGAGGTGTAAGGATGGTCCCAGTTAGGATGGTGGTGTAAGGATGGTCCCAGGAAGGATGGTGGTGTAAGGATGGTGGTGTAAGGATGGTGGTGTAAGGATGGTCCCAGGAAGGATGGTGGTGTAAGGATGGTCCCAGGAAGGATGGTGGTGTAAGGATGGTCCCAGGAAGGATGGTGGTGTAAGGATGGTGGTGTAAGGATGGTCCCAGGAAGGATGGTGGTGTAAGGATGGTGGTGTAAGGATGGTCCCAAAAAGGATGGCAGGAGGGTTTTAGTAGGCTCTTAAACATTCAACAGACTTGTGTGAGCGTTTTTAGACTGGGGGTGATTGGAAACAATTGGTTTTGGGAAACTGACGTTCTGTTGGAATGTAAGGAAAATAACATTTATGAAGGGATTCAGGGGAAACCGGTTAGGCAGACTTTAAGTTGTAGAAGTGGAGAGTACAGTGCCTGTACTCTGAAGGAAAGCTGGGGATATTGCAGTTAGAAGAGTCAATTGAACTGTGATGTATGTGAATTAGCAGCAAGACACCTAGTGAATCATGCTTTATAAATGCTCATTTTTACTGAGTTAGCTAATGTAAAAAAAAAAAAAATCATATAGATGAATATGTACATTGATAATCCCAAACATTATCATCTCCCGTCGAGCAATTATAGAATGCTAGTAAAAGTTATATTACCCGGAGTGTGAAATCCCAAGAGCCCGTGGATATGGAGGTACCGTCTGGTGACATCTTGAGGCAGGAAACACGGTTCTCATGGCCGTAGAGGATAGTTAGACGGTGGCATTTGAGGGTGTCCCACACGTTGACAGTATAGTCATTGTAACCAGCGAACAGCAGCCGCCCTGACCACAGAAATATACACTCAGGAACATATATCTAACAGAAATATACACTCAGGAACATATATCTAACAGAAATATACACTCAATACTCAACGTTCAGCTCACACAATAAAAATATATATCATTAGCCGTCACACTTGATAAAGCTTAATGTAGGATTGAGTACCTCCCCAGCATATCATTTACATATATTAAAAATAGTAACGGTCCTAGTAAGCCAGTGAAAGGCCTCGGTCAGATGCCCAAAAACTCTAGATCTGGGTCATATGACTAATACCCGCGTCAGGAAATACTTGTCCTATTTCCTAACAAACATTATACCTCCCTGTGCCTAAATAAACGTACACGTCAGGCTCCATTGGTGTTGTGGTGTAAAATTAAGCTGGTATAGACCAGCAGATGCTGAACTAGTCACGCAAATCTACATGAGATTAACACCCGCGTCAGGACTCAGGAGACACTGTCTTGTTCCTTCATGAATAACAAAATACCAGCACTGCCCACTCTGCTTTCTCCCCATCAATACTCATGCATGCAATAGAGATTACAAATCAATAAGTGGATTCTAAACGTGTCTTAATAACTGAGGAGCGTAATTATAGTTGACATGTAGATGATAATTAACTGGAGATACATGAAAAACATTCCACCCCATCTGTCACACATGTTTTTTAAACCCAACTGGGTACATCCGGGGATACTCACCATGACAGAAGAAGGGACGGGGATACTCACCATGACAGAAGAAGGGACGGGGATACTCACCATGACAGAAGAAGGGACGGGGATACTCACCATGACAGAAGAAGGGACGGGGATACTCACCATGACAGAAGAAGGGACGGGGATACTCACCATGACAGAAGAAGGGACGGGGATACTCACCATGACAGAAGAAGGGACGGGGATACTCACCATGACAGAAGAAGGGACGGGGATACTCACCACTAACGGAGAAATCGACAGAGTTGACACCGAAGATAATACTCTCCTTGGTGTAGACAGCGATCTCACGGTCAGCACGGAGGTCGAACAACCTACACTGTCAACCACAAACACATGTTATCCTAAACCCAAATTGAAATTAAAAACTGACTTTCAAAACATTCCATATGGAAGAACATAGAGTGTGCATATTATTCTGTTAATTATAAGAGGGAGAGGTGACCACCTTGGAACATGGAGTCTGCTCAGTCATCCAGGAGGATGCCTTGATCTTCCTATTGAGGCTCTTGATTACGGGAATTGGAGCTACGCTCCCTTCCTCGTATCTGAACTTATTTTATCCTCCCCCTTCCTCCTTCCGTTGTCCTGTGGATTATCATATAACTAAGCCCCGCGTCAGGAAACACTTGTCCTGTTTCCTGACAAACCTAATACCTTAGTGCCTTGAACACCTGCTCTTCTCCAAAAAATCATGATTTTTATGTGCAACTTCAAGATTATTATTCTTATAAACCTCCACCTTGACTACCTACTTGTGTTGTTCTAATTTTAAGTTTAATTATAGAATCACACTAAATCTTATGATTCCAAACATTGATCCTGAAATCAACCTTCTATTAAATGACTTACATGAACCTAACAACAATTGTCATTACTACACAGCAGAACAGGAGGCTAAAACACTACTCAAATCCAACAATAACATAACTATCTTTAATTACAATGTCAGATCTTTAAGCAAACATTTTGATGACCTCACTGCATTATTAAACTCACTTCAGGCCAGTATGTCCATCATTGCTCTCACTGAAACATGGTTAAAGCCTCATACTATAGATATATATGCCATTCCTGGTTACACAGCCATACACAATTGTCGGCCAGACCAACAAGGAGGTGGCACAGCTATGTTCTTCTCAGACCAGCTTGAATGTATTAACAATACTTGCACAAGAGATGAACATGGAGAATATATAATAGCTAAATTTAAATCCAAATATCTACACAAACCTCTCACAGTTATAAACATCTATAGATTACCACAGTCAAACATTCAGCATTTTAGTGAAAAATTAGGAAGTATGATTACTGATGCACACATGAACAAAGACCACTTAATCCTCACAGGCGACTTCAATATAAACCTCCTACAAGATCAGGACCCACTAGTAACTGAATTCACAAACACTATGAACAACTGCTTGCTGCTCCCGACAATAACAAAACCTACGAGAATCTCTGACACCTGTGCCTCTCTATTAGACCATATCTGGACTAACACCATATCCCCATTAAAACCAGGCATAATCACAGACAATACCACTGACCACTACCCGATCTTTCTCATAACAAATCTCGGAAAATTACCACTAGAGACTACTAAAGTTACCTTCAGACTACATAATGAGACAGCAATAAATAGCTTTATAACAGCTATGACAAACATTGACTGGCAAACAGAAATAGACAACTTCCCAGATACTGACTTATGTATTAATAATTTTCTTAAAAAGACCCAATACCTCTATAATAAGCACTGCCCTAAAAAAACTAAACAAATCACAACTAAAAGATTAAATAGTCCCTGGCTAACCCCCAGCATACTCAAATCCATTAATATAAAGCACCTATATGAAAAACAGTACAGAATGGGACAAATATCAAGAGAACAAACAAAACGCTACTCATCAAACCTAACGAGTCTGATAAGAAGGTCAAAAAAACTGTACTATGAGAACAGATTACATAACTTAAAGGTGATATAAAAAGACCTGGAAAACCCTATCTGAAATTCTAGGAACAAAAAAGATATCCACAAACAGAACAATCAAACTAACAAAACCAGATGAACCCCTACTCCCACCTATTGAAACAGCAAACAAACTCAATGATTTCTTCTCCACCATAGGTAAAA
>WNWK01001665.1:106529-154336 GCA_009830355.1 Cherax destructor | reverse complement strand
TCATACCTCACCAACAGAAGCCAATACGTGTACACAAATGGAGCGAACTCTTCCACACAACAAATTACAGTCGAGTCACTCAAGGAAGTGTCCTGGGGCCACTCCTATTCCTCATTTACATAAATGACCTACCGAATGCATCACAACTACTCAAACCCATTTTATTTGCAGATGACACAACATATGTCTTCTCTCACCCAAATCCAGTTATACTGGCCTACACTGTTAATGCCGAATTACAGAAAATATCAACATGGATGACGACTAACAAGCTTACTCTCAATACTGACAAGACCTACTTCATACAGTTTGGAAGCAAAGCCACAAATGTTCCACTTAACATAACACTCAATGGTACACCCATCACAAGACTCACAGAGGGAAAATTCCTAGGAATCCACCTTGACAGTAGCCTTAAATTCCAAACACATATACAACAAATTTCCAAGAAAATCTCGAAGACAGTAGGCATATTATCAAAGATACGCTATTATGTACCTCAATCAGCTCTCCTTGCACTATATCATTCACTTATCTACCCGTATCTCACCTATGGAATCTGTGCATGGGGATCAACAACGTTAAATCACCTTAGACCACTCATAACACAACAAAAGGCCGCTGTCAGAATGATAACAAATTCCCACTCTAGACAGCATACTCCACCAATATTCAAAAGTCTCAAACTACTCACCGTAAAGAACATTCATACTTACTCTTGTGCCTACTACATATATAAAACTTTACACTCTAATATAAACCCTCTGCTCAAAACTCTCCTCACCAACTTTAATAGAACCCATGACCACAACACAAGACACAGATCACTTTTTGATATACCCCGTGTTCATATCAACCTATGTAAAAATTTTATGCACATAAAGGGCCCAATAATCTGGAATTCATTACCAGTAAATATTAAGATAATCTTGTCTGAAAACCAATTTAAGACTCAACTCAAAAACCACCTACTCACCCAAAACTAAATGATCATACTATAAACTACTTTGAAAAATGCTCATTATTACTTTCCTATACGATAATCTCAATTTTTAATAATATGTTACTATTATGTTACCCCCTACTCATATTATAAGTTAATGTCAAAAATGCTCAATGTTATTTTCCTTAAGATAATCTCAATTCCATATTATCATTCAAGAATCTTAACACCTGTAACAATCTAATATCTAATATCATTATATAATAATTTAAACAGTAAAATTTCATCATATTGTAATTTTAAAAATAATTTTTAACTAGAATAAACTCAATAAATTTCTCTAATATAAAGTACATAGTTTTTAAGGACTAGAATAAGCTGCCCCTAATGCCATGGCATGTCAGTGGCTCTCCTTGCACTCAATTTACATTGTAACTACCGATACCCATGTAATCTGCAATGAAATAAAATTTGTTTGTTTGTTTGTTTGTTTGTTTGAGTGAGGTTTGCAGTCTTTGGCCACCTAGACTATACTCTGTCTGCGGTCTTCTTTGCCCTTCCACGATCTTCATGACTTTACATTTGGCAGGGTTAAATTCAAGGAGCCAGTTACTGGACCAGGCTTGTAGCCTGTCCAGGTCTCTTTGTAGTCCTGCCTGATCCTCGACTGATTTAATTCTTCTCATTAACTTCACATCATCTGCAAACAGGGACACTTCTGAGTCTATCCCTTCCGTTATGTCATTCACATATACCAAAAACAGTACAGGTCCTAGGACTGACCCTTGTGGAACCCCACTCGTCACAGGTGCCCACTCTGACACCTCGTCACGTACCATGACTCGTTGTTGCCTCCCTGTCAGATATTCTCTGATCCATTGTAATGCCTTTTTTGTTACGTGTGCCTGATCCTCTAGCTTTTGCATTAACCTCTTGTGAGGAACTGTGTCGAACGCCTTCTTGCAGTCCAAGAAAATGCAGTCTATTCACCCCTCTCTCTCGTGTCTTACTTCTGTTACCTTGTCATAAAACTCCAGTAGGTTTGTGACACAGGATTTTCCTTCCCTGAAACCGTGCTGGTTGTCGTTTATAAGCTTGTGTCTTTCTAGGTGCTCCACCACTCTCCTCCTGATGATCTTCTCCATGACTTTGCATACTATACACGCCAGTGACACAGGTCTGTAGTTTAATGCCTCGTGTCTGTCTCCTTTCTTAAAAATTGGGATTACATTTGCCATCTTCCACGCCTCAGGTAGTTGCATCTCGTCTCCCTCTCTAAGGACACACGGAGAAAAGTTGTCAGGTCCCACCGCTTTTGAGGTATCGAGTTCACATAGCAGCTTCTTCACCTGCTCCTCGGTTGTGTGTATTTCATCCAGCACTTGTTGGTATACCTCCCTATTCTGAATTCCTGGAGTCCTTCCTGTCTCCTCTGTAAATACTTCTTTAAATCTTATGTTGAGCTCCTCACATACCCCTTGATCGTTTCTTGTGAACTCCCCACCTTCCTTCCTCAGCCTGATTACCTGGTCCTTGACTGTTGTTTTCCTCCTGATGTGGCTATACAACAGCTTCGGGTCAGACTTGACTTTTGATGCTATATCATTTTCATATTGTCGCTGAGCCTCCCTTCTTACCTGTGCATATTCGTTTCTGGCTCTTCGGCTAATCTCTTTATTTTCCTGGGTCCTTTGTCTTCTGTACTTTTTCCATTCTCTATTACACTTACTTTTTGCCTCCCTACACCTCTGGGTGAACCAAGGACTCGTTCTGGTCTTCCCATTACTTCTGTTTCCCTTGGGGACAAACCTCTCCTCTGCCTCTTTGCATTTGGTTGTCACATATTCCATCATTTCTTTTACTGGTTTTCCTGCCAATTCTCTCTCCCACTGAACGTCTTGTAGGAAGTTCCTCATGCCTGTGTAGTCCCCCCTTTTGTAGTTTCGTTTCTCCCTTCCTATTCCTGCTCCCCTCTCCACTTGTAGCTCAACTATATAATCAAAACACAGAACCAAATGATCACTAGCTCCAAGGGGCCTTTCATACGTGATATCCTCAATGTCCGAACTACTCAAGGTGAATACTAGGTTCAGTCTTGTTGGATCATCCCCACCTCTCTCTCTGGTAGTGTCTCTAACATGTTGATGCATGAGGTTTTCCAGTACCACATCCATCATCTTGGCTCTCCATGATTCAGGACCTCCGTGGGGCTCCAGATTTTCCCAATGTGTCCTGTTAAGGTTGGTAAGAAGAAGTTTGAGTGGAGGGTTTATATTTGCGTGTAGTGTTCTATGTATGTAGTAGGCACAATAATAAGTATGGATGTTCTTTATGGTGAGTAATAATAATATAATAATATATTTTATTTTGACATGATACATAGTTGTACAAGGAATTATGGTAGTGGGGTGTACATGTAAGTTTAGACTTTTGAATATTGGTGGAGTATGCTGTCTGGAATGGGAATTTGTTATCATTCTGACTGCAGCCTTTTGCTGGGTTATTAGTGGTCTTAGATGATTTATTGTTGTTGAGCCCCATGCGCAAATTTCCATAGGAGAGATAGTGGTAAATAATCATCACCAATGGAAATAAGTCACTTTGTCAGAATGTTTTTGGATTATCCTAGGTTCTCTACACATATGCTGCTATGTATGATAATCTATGTAACTGTATTTGTGTACACCTGAATAAACTTACTTATTATCAATAACAGTGTACACTTGTAACATGCATCGAAATATAAATATTATTATATTATTATTATTATTATTATTATTATTATTATTATTATTATTATTATTATTATTATTATTATTATTATTATTATTATTATTATTATTATTATTATTATTACTTTTTCTTCTTTTGCAGCGCAGTTATAAAAATGGTCCCTCGATAGTCAGCACAAATATCTTCAGAACGATCATATGTTTGATCTTCAAGTATAGTATACAAGTAATGTTTTTTTCGGATAGTATAGCTGTAAAACTTAAAATATTGAGAGTGTATAGTGAATGTATATATATCAGTACGTTATAAATGTGTTCCCTGGGTGTGTGTAGTGAGCATGCGCGGCTTATCAGCCAATTAACGTGAAGGCCGAGTGTGAGGATCAGCCAATAAGCGTCGGCGTCTCCCCGTCAACCTCCAGCGCCGCCTCGTTCCCGCGTCTTCAACACTATTTCTTATTCTCTAGTCTTCACCTCGTTGGAAAGCTTTATCTGGCGGTTGATAATAGTTTGATCAGGTTATCTAGTGTGCAGGGATCGCCGCCATGGCAGACACACGTAAGTCTTTCTCGTAGTTGAAGTATTTTTCTGGCTTTTACAAGTTTCACTGCCCCCGGAAGCTGGGAGAAGCCGTCGCCATTTTATGCTCGTGTCACTTTGTGCTCGATAATGCCACTGTGTTTACCCCCCCTCCCATATAATATACTTTTTTATAGAATAACGCGTATTTTACTTTGTTGACAAGTACTTTTCCCTTGATCATTTAATTTAGTTTGTCAAGAATTTAGTGTTCACGTGGCGGGCTACATATTGATCTGTAGCAGTGTCTAGTAGGAGCCTATACCATCAAAACTAGTCGATACCCACTGTTACAGATACTCGGTTTAAATTAATCCAAATGCATTAGTATGATTTAAATGTTTTACAAGCCGACAAGGTGAAAAAAGAGACAACATTTGGGAATCAATTTTGGAAACTTTAGCCAGTTAGTGGCTTCTTCAGTCCAATGCAAGGAAATAATGGTGGAAGATAAGGAGTTTGAGGTAATCAATCCTTCAGTCTTGAGTTAATGTGTGCAGTCCATTAATATTCGACTAACCTATAGGCTTGACCTCGTTACACTAACGGATTTTTCCACTGGTGATTGCCTCCTGCTGCTTCAACTCACCGGTCTGCAGTATATAAGCCAATTCTCCGTGCATATGCCTAATGCTGTTAAAGAAGAGGGAACTCCTCCCCGAGCAAGACAACAGTGCACGAGACCAACACGTAATAACACTCCCCAATCGTTGAGACAAGTTCGATTTCAATGCAAGAGCCTAAGACAACGTGAGACTTCCCCCCCCCCCCTCCTCCTCCCTCTAAAGGAAGCCACTGCCAGTTCACCACATGGGGAAGACCTGTCCTGGTGAACCTACCTGCACTTGTGTATGCTGTACTTTTCTCAAAATTGATGGACTGAACACACAACGCAATGCTGAGAGACAGATGACCTCAAACTCGTCTACCATTCTTCCCTGCATTGTACTGAAACCATTAGCTGGTAAAACTTTTTCCATAACAAAAATTCCTAAATAATTTGGTACATCTTAGTGCTGAGATCGTAAACAAGAATGTAGGAGCACTGCAGCAGGCTTACTGGTCCCATGCGAAACAGGTCCAACTTGCACTCGCCCCACCCACTCGTGTACTTATCTAACTCATTTCTAAAAGGCTACCCAATGTTCTTGGTTCATTGGTGCTACTCAAAAAATTTACTTGGCCACAATTCTATTAGCAAACTAGTGCTTTCCCATATCCTCTCTAAATCAAATTTTTTCCAACTTTTACCCTTTGCAGCAAGTCCTGTCCAGTTATATTCTTTTATTCTATACCTTGTTTACACTGAACTGCATCTGCCACTTTTCAGACCATGACATTAATATGTCGAAGTCTTCCTGGAGTTCAATAGTATTCTAAAGAGTATTATTTGGTCTATTTTTGTCATCAGAAGATTTACTTGTCACTTGTTATTCCTTCAAGTTCATTAATGTAAATTATGAACAATAATGGGCCTAAAACTGATCCTTGTGGAATGCCACTTGTGACTGGACCCCATTCTGATTTCACCTTATTTATGCAGACTGCTTCTTAAGTTTATTGTGAGGTACTCTTTCAAATGCTTTACTAAAATCCAAATAAACATCATATTCTTTGTGGTTCACTATATCTCAAACAATATTGAAGATCAGCAAATGTCAGGCTCATGAAGGTGACTTAACAGTTTGCCTGCTACTGACGTCAGGCTTATTGGACAATAATTTGATGGAATTGACTTATCCCCTGATTTAAAGATAGGAATTACATTTGCTATCTTCCACTTTTGGATACAACACCGGTTTTGATTGATGCATTAAAAAGGCTTGTAAGTGGATGACTTAAGTTTCCACTTGCACTCCTTGAGTATCCTTAAAAACAGCTTGTCGTGGCCTTGGGGACTTTTGTTGACTTGTTTTACAATCATTTCCTTCATGACTAATATTATAATTGACACTCGAACAACACGGATTTGAGCTGCGTAGGTCTGCCTATGTGGATTATTTCAGTAAATATATGGGAAAAACTTTTTGGAGATTTGTGACCGAAAACGTTAAGAAAAAGTTTGGTATATCATGAATGCATAAAATATATGTAGCCAAAATTTCAAGTGTTTTAAAGTTTTCATATTTTATATGTACGTACTCTGATAATTATACTTGTGTACGTGTACCTAAATATACTTACACAGTGCTGGCGTGCAGGTGCACATTAAAATCACTACTCTTGACGCCATATTAATAATACGTAATCTCTTGGGCGCGTTAAATGTCATATACTATGTTAATATAGACATTTCCATTAATCCCTGTTTTTTTCAAAATTATATAATAAACATGCTACATAACATAAACATGATAAATAAATTAGAATAAATTAACATAAATGAGAGATGTGGTAGCCAGGTAACTTGTAGGAGTGACGGCAAGAATAACGTTCTCTAGTCCAATATCAGAGATTGTGAACACTATAATATTACTGGGGGTGACTAGAAAATTATTCCTTTCGTATGCCTTCTCTGTCATTTCTTCTAAAAATGGTGTTGCATGCTACTGTATCAACATGGAGACAACCTGTACACAATGTAAAGTGTTTGTATTATGGTATAATACAAACGTATGAACCAAAATCAGATGCGTTCGTCTTTGTTTACATTGCGTGTGGGTGGGGTGGGCTGCCCTGGCTGGCTACCATACTTCCCAAACGTGACTTCCTACAAATAAAACTCGCCTCTCACCCTTCATTAAGACTACAAATATTTTAAGGTACTAATTAATGAATATCCTGTATATGTATTTTATTGCTCTGGGGCTCTTTAAATGTCATAATATATTTTGTGTGGGTGGGCTGGGCTGACCTGGCTGGCTACCATACTTCTCAAACCTGACTTCCTACAAATAAAACTCACCTCTCACCCTTCATTAAGACTACAAATATTTTAAGGTAAGTAATGGGTGTACTGTGTATTTTACTTATGTATTATTTTTAGTGCCTAGTTCTGTTGATAACTTAATACATGTTGGTGTAAACTTATCTGGCATTTATATGCATTCATAAGTGGAAAAAATGGCGTTCTGCTTTCCAGCGATGTCTGCTTTCAACAGTAGCCTGGAACCTAACCTGCCATATAAGTGGGGCCCTACTGTACACATGGCATAAGCATTATTGTGGCAAAGAAATATGTCTCAGCCACAGTTGTCTCCTTCTGCTGGTGTAGTCTGTGATTGTGGTGAAATCATTGTTTGCTATGATATAGTAAAATTTGTTGCTTTCCCTCACAATTTCCATCGGGGTTGATCAAAAAAGATTTTAAAAAAAATCCAGTTCACTTGCAGTGTTCCCAGGGATATAATTTGGCAGGTTTCCACTGTGATTTTCATCAAATTGATGGGGATTAGGCACAATTTGAATGTTGCTCCCAATCCCAGATACGGTCTGGTGGTGGGTACTGGCTATTAGTAGCTGGTTGTCGTTGTGGTGCGTGGGTGGTTGAAATGCCATGGGGTGTTGGGCGAGTTTGGACAAAATCTACTTTTTATGAAGGGGGGCAATATACTTCCTCTTGAAGGGGGGGGTAATGACCCCCTCTGAAGAGGGTATCCCTCAGAAGGGCTTTTGAACTGTCTTGATTTCTCCCTCTCACAAAATTATCAAAGCCATATGGTGGCCGAGGTGTTGCAAAACACACCTCTACCACACTTCCTGGCCATTTGTATATTAGAGTGGAAAGCTATGGGAGCTGCTATTTCCCCTTAGCAGGAAAAAATTGTGAAAAACTGCACCCCACATGATCTACAAGTTAGGGGTATTATGGCTCCTTAAACCTGCCTAGGATACCAAGGAACAAGGATTCTAGAATGAAGTCTGTTGCAAAAGCTAGCAGTGAATGTCTATGAAGCTGAAGTCAGTATTTCCTTTGTGGGACACGGATCGCGGGTCTCAGAGCATCGGATTGCTTCAAGGAACAAACTGGAAAGTGTGTTAGAGGACATAGCTGCCCTCCCACTGAAGTACAAAGGAACAGTGGCTGCATGTTCAAGACTTGATCTGACAATCTCAGGAAAACTAGGAAAGTTGACTGGTTTCCCCTTGCATGAGTCAGGAAATTCACGGTAGAACTAACTACGAAGTGTTTAGTAGTCTCCATGTCCCTTACTCGAGTAAACGTTAGGCGTGCTAAAGTAAGTGTTATTTAACTTTCTCCCTATTGTGGATAATTCCACGACACTGTTGCTGGTGTAAGGCCACGGGATGTATTCCATCCCCTTGGAATAGCACATGGCACAGTACCAGACTGCATGTGGCGTCATATGAATCAATGCTTCACTGGGAATATTCCTCTTCACTGTCATTACTTTGAATGGTCATTGATAGCTAAGTAATATAAATCAACATCACTGTCATAACCAATTACTCACATCTGAGCCTTGGCCATGACAATATGCTTATGCTTACGGCATTGTAAAACTGAACGTGAACTAGGCGGACCAGCCCCAAAGGTGGATGATCTTTGCTTTCAGTCAATAACTGTTCAAAACCATATAATTCATCTTCTCTCCCACATTTGTCACTGCTAGATCTGTCAGTTAGGAAGAGAAGATTCCCAATTTGCCAGGGAGGGAGGTTTTCCTGCCATGGTGAATAGTGGGTACCGAGATGGCATTCCTATAATGCAGTGCAAGCCCCTCAATATTTTATTTACTGCATGCTCTGACCTATTCTTAGATGCAGGCCTACCTGCCTTGCGCTAAATTTGAAGCCGCTAGAATTTTGGCATAGAATGGCACAGTTCAAACTCATAGTACTACGGTGTGGACTGTGGAAGGGTTAAGCTACTCAGTGTAGAAGGCCTCGGTCACCCATGCTGTTGCATTGGACTTTAAAAAAAATGCTTTGTCTTTGAGCTTGCATTTAGTCTCCTAAATCATTACTGCAGAGAAGCAAGCTGGTTTTTTGCAGTATTGAATTCAGGTAGTTTTTTCTTGTGTACTGATGTATGTTCTAGAACGGGTGGGGAATCTTTTTGTTGGAAGGCTGCTTTAGAGTTTAGCTGTAATGTAATAAGGAAATTTTGATAAAGATATATGCACAGTGGAACCTCTGCTTACGAGTTTAATCTGTTCCGTGACCTTGCTCGTATCCTGATTTGCTCATTTGCAGTCAATTTTCCTTTATTAAATTTACTGAAATGCAATTAATCCGTTTTGCCTCTCAGGAGGCACAACAAAATACTTGAACATTTTGCCGCTATCAATTCTATGGCTTATTTATCACAGTTCAACTAAATATGACAATAAACAATATAAATAACACAGAAACCTGATATACACGCTAGAATGAATGAAATGTCTTTACGTATGTGGGTAGTGGTGGCGGAGGCGGAGAGTTTGTTTGGAGGCATGACAAAATACTCCTTCAATATGACGCTAATATCAACTCTACGGCTTATTTATCTGTATCACAATTGATCTAATATGACATCATAAACAATATAAATGACATAGGAACCTGATATATACTAGAATAAATAAAATGTGACAAGTGGAGGCGGCCATAACCGCTCCTGCATTGTTGTGGTATTCACTGCCATCTAATGATGGCCATTCGAAGCCATCTATTATTATTATAGTTTATTATTATACATGTATTATATTATACTATTATACATATTATATTATACTATTATTATTATATGTATTATACTATTATACTATTACTCTTGCTTACCATTTGGAATTTTTATTCTCAAAAAATAAAAGATTTACTGTTATGCAGACTACTGCATTATTGTAATAATTGTATAAATACTGTCAACCCATTCATGACTCGAGTATTTTAGTGGCCAGTCGGACAGGTATTGAACATCGCCAAAGAATTGAACATTTCTGCTACTTGGAGCTCAATTTCAAGGTACGTTTTGTTGTGAAACCAATCAGAATCATATCTATTTCTGTAATAATCTTCCATTTTATCAAACGAGACCAAAAAAAAAAAGAGAATACGGCCATAAAAACCATACGAAAATACCACTAAGGGGCAGCTAATGGCTGAGAAGTGAACTTCATTATTTATTGTCAGATTTCTTTCATTTTTGGTGTACGTTAAGAAGCATCTTTCCATCATACATTACCTAAGTTTCAATAAGAGCCCAACAAAACTGAGAAAAAATATTTATGAATTATTTATTATAATTATATAATTTATTAATTAGGGAACTGGAGCACAGATCCAATTCCCTGGATCAGGAGCAAGAGCCTCTCACCAGCGTCAAGGAACCTCCCTTGAGGCCCTCTCACATCCTGAAGTTTCGCTCGTATCCAAAAGCAAAAAATCGACAAGTGACTGCTCGTATACTGAAAAACTCGCATGGTGGGGCACTCATAAGACGAGGTTCCACCGTACTGCAAAATGTCGGTTTTGTAGCCTTTAAAATAACTTTTAAGAAAAATAATTTATTGAGGAGGCTGCGTGTGGCCTTAATAAGGCTGCAGGTTCTCCACACCTCTTCCAGAAAGTGGAATCATCCAGAAAGTCTAATTGACATTAAACACCTGTCTAGGTTTGTAGCTACCTTCAGAGATGATGCTTGTTAGTTTGGCCAGGAATTTTTTCTATGGCAGCATGGTTGTAGAGGTACTTTCCCCCTCCCCCCACTGAATGTGATATGCACACCATTTCAAATTGTTAATGGGTTAAACCATCCAGAATTAAACATGCACTCATCTTTGCTTATCGTCAGGCTATCCTTTCTCCTTACAGTTTTATAGTACATATAACCCCTTTGTTTTTCTTTCCATACATTTAAACTTTTATATAACTGTATTGAGCTATTCCATATTCTTTTCACTGTCACTTTGAGGATTACTCATTGTACAGGTTTTTATCTTCACCTAGTCTCAAATTGGCTGAATCTTTAATTCTAACATGAAATATGCATGCTGTATTCATGGTGCATGCACCATCTTCCAGCGTTTTGATTTCCTCCAGTATTTTTGTTATAGGTATAATTTCGCTTAATCATCTTCCTTGCTTCAATAGCATTACTTGCACTGACGAGATGGGGTGATGAAGAAAACCAAGGGATGTGCACCGAGCTAAAATCTTGGGTGTGTCGAGTTAAACTAACCTGTGTGGGAGACTTGTTTTACGTACCCCTGACTATCTTCAAGAAGGCACTGGACAGGCACCTAAAGTCAGTAGCTGACCAGCCGGGCTGTGGTTCGTACGTCGGTTTGCGTGTGGCCAGCAGTAACAGCCTGGTTGATAAGACCATGATCCACCAAGAGGCCTGGTCTGAGACCGAGCTGTGGGGGCGTTGACCCCCGAAATCCTCTCCAGGTATACACTCCCTAACACAATCTCCTGCAGTGTTAAGACAATGGAGTTGCCTAATGTGGAGAGGGAGGCCTGCCTGCTGCAGTTCTCAACCTTTTAGTGACCAGTTACATTATTGATGCTAGGGTTTCACGTAAATTTGTTTTATAGCTCCCAGAGATAAGTTGAGGTAAATTTTGGTCTGGATAAGAGAGAATGAGTAGTAAGTGTGCGCAGTATAAAAAATATTCTGCCCTATATAGATGTCTGCTGATCTTTCTTTTAAGACCATAACAAGACAAAGATCACAACAGCCAGGAAGATGACGGGGTGGGTATTGAGAACTTTCAAAACAAGGGAAATAATGCCGATGGTGACACTTCAGATCGCTAGTGCTCCCTCACTGACGGCCCCGTTCAAAGCAGGAGAAATATCAGAGCTGGAACAAATAGAGATCGTTTACGGCTCACATTGAGCCAGTGAAACATCTAAATTATTGGGACTGCCTTCAAGTCTTGAACATGTACTCATTGGAGCGGAGGAGAGATACATGATAATATATAGTACCTGGAAAGTACTCGAGGGCCTGGTCCCAAATCTGCACATTGCCATAACATACTGGAGTGAGAGATCTGGGAGGAAGTGTAAAATAAACCCAGCGAGGAGCAGGGGTGCAGTGGGGACAATAAGGGAGCACTGTATCAACATCCTGGGTCCCAGACTATTCAACATCTTACCAGAAGATATCCGAAACACGGCTGGAACAAGTGTAGAAGCCTTCAAGAGGAAACGGACAAGTATCTTCACCATGTGCCAGATCAACCAGGTTGTGACAGATATGTGGGGCAGTGGGCCTCCAGCAGCAGCAACAGCCTGGTAAACCAGGCAAGCACCAGATGAGCCTGGCCCATGGCCGGGCTCAGAGGAGTAGAGAAACTCTTGAAATTTAACACCTAGAGGGTCCAGACCCCCCCAAACTGAAAATTCCTTACGGGGTTAAAGAATTTAAAAAACAAAAATTAATTTTCTTATGAAATGATTGAGAATCTTTTTCTGAAGGTAATGAAACAAAAAGTACGAAATTTGATAAAAAAAAAAATTACAATTACACGTGAATTTTGCTGTGGTCGATATTTACTCATCGGTGATTGCCCACTTAAGAGTCCTGTTTTTGGCCAATAACATTCTTGGAGTACATCTGGAAAGGGTTTCGGGGGTCAACGCCCCTGCGACCTGGTCTGAGACTAGGTTTGATCAACCAGGCTGATACTGCTGGCAGCACACAAACTGACATAAGAACCACAGCCTGGCTGGTCAGGTACTGACCTGAGGTGCCTGTCCAGTGCCTTAACCCTTTCACGGTCCAAGGCCATTTTTGGAAGGGGTGTGCCAATGTCCAAGAATTTAAAAAAAAAAAATCATATTTTTTCTAATGAAATGGTAGAGAATCTTTTTCTGGAGGTAATAAAACAAAAAGTACGAAATTTGATTGAAAATTGACGAAATTATGCTCGCGAATTTTGATGCGTCGGCGATATTTACGCATCGGTGATTTTGCCAACTTTGACTCCCATTTTAGGCCAATTGCATTATTCCAGTCGACCAAATTCTTTGCTATTTCACTTGTATTACTTCTATCGATTAAGCACAAGAAATCGCCCAGACAACTGTTTCAACTACAAAATAGTGATTGGACATTGGTAATTTAGCCAATTTAACTCAAAGTTCAAAATATTCCAATTTCAAAATAGGGTCCAGAATAAATAATGCAAGCATTCCTGGCATTAAACTAACATTTCCTCTGTTCGTTAGTTACGTTTTCAGTCTTTACAAATGAATTCCATTTTTATTTTTTACATATTCACATAATGAATTTTTATTCAAACCAAAAAAATTGAAGATTTACTGTTATGCAATATTGTAATAATTGTACAAATAATATCGCCACATTTGTGAACGTATATTAGACCCACCAGCTGGCTCGTATTAGACGTGAGGTAATTTACTCTTGAACATTTGGCAAAAATTTAACATTTCCGCTACTTTGAGCTCGGTTTCAAGCCATTTCCAATACTAAAACCAATCAAAATCATCTCTATATCTGTAATATATCTTCCATTCTATCAAATGAGATCAAGAAATCGCAAATACAAACTATAAAAAGTACACGAAAAAACACTTCAAAGTCGCTGTTTTAATCGAAAATTATGGTTTCAGTTTTTTTTCTCATTATGCACTTACCACATAGATGTATTCTCATATCCAGGCCCAAATTTACCACTCACAGCTTATCTGAGTGAGCTGAGCTCATGACGTAGAACTACGGTTTGGACCCTGAAAGGGTTAAAAGACAGCTAGCGGTCTATTGGTAATCCCCCTTATGTATGCTGGGAGGCAGTTGAACAGTCTTGGGCCCCGGACACTTATTTTGTTCTCTCTCTACTCGTTGTGCCCCTGCTTTTCATTGGGGGAAATATTGCATCTCCTGCCGAGTCTTTTGCTTTTGTATGGAGTGTTTTTCGTGTGCAAGTTTGGTACAAATACAAATAAAGGGCCTTCAACCATTCCCAGTAATTCAGGTGCCTTATTGTACTTGTGTGCCATGAAAGTTCTTTGTACACTCCAGGTCAGCAATTTTGTCTGCCTTGAAGGGGGCAGTTAGTGTACAGCAGTATTCCAACCTAGAGAGAAAGTGATTTGAAGAGAATCATCATGGACATTGTTTCATTAGCCCATATTCTTGGCTATTTTGCTAGTAGTATGTTTTCTACTTTATCTATTGAGCACAATAAATTGCCCAGTCAACTGTTTCAACTGCCCAATAGTGATCAGAAATTGGCAGTTTGGCCAACTTCACACAGTTCAAAATAGGATTCAGAATAAACAATGCAGGCATTCCTGGCACTAAAATAACATTTCCTCTGTTTATTAGTTACATTTCCAAGCTTTACAGATTAATTCCATTTTGATTATTCAGAATTTTTATTTGCACGAAAAAATTACTGTTATGCAATGTTGTTGTAATTGTATAAATAATATCAGTGCATTTGTGAATGCACAGACCCACCAACTGACATGTATTGGATTCATGATGTGATTTGTTTATTTATGAACATTACCAAAATTCGAACATTTCCACTACTTTGAGCTTAGTTTCAAGCTATTTTCAGTACTAAAACCAATCAGAATCATCTCTTTCTGTAATACATCTTCATTCCTATCAAATGAGACCAAGAAACCGTGAATACAACCATGAAAACCATACGAAAATGCAACAAAGTTGCTGTTTTAATCCAGAAACATGGTCGCTGCCTTTTTTTTTTTCATGACCTGCGTGCTGCAGGATTTGTATGTGGTGCACACTTAACACATGGATGCATTCTCTCGTATCTATGCCCAAATTTAACGCTCGCAGCTTGAGTGAGCTGAGCTCAGTACATTGTACTACAACATGAACCCTGGCTTCAAAGCCGTAGAACTACGGCACGGACCCTCAAAGGGTTAATGACACTAATTACAAAATTTGATGGGTGGCCTGGCCCAGTCTTGGGCCAGGCTCATAGATTAGACAGGTAGATGAAAGTTGGATGTACCTAACATGAGCCAGTAAGAATGCCTCGATGCTCCACTATTCTTATGTTCTTGTATAGCCTCTTAGTCACCAACGTAACCTTTGTCCTTCCTCTATTTGTTAATAACATGATTGCAAGCATATTAAAGCCATTTGCATTTTCGGTGAATATACTATACGTACTTAGTACCCAAATCCCACAACATTTTGAAGTAACTCTTCTGAAATTGATGTAGTACATTGATTGTTTTTATTTGTGCAAATAATGCGGTGGTGAAGCTGCAACCAGCAGCTGCGTTGCTGGTTCTCTTATTTATTATTGTATTTGAGTTTCCCATGTTATGTACATAGATATGTTATGGGTACTGTATGTATGGGGATTTGACCTGACTTCTACTTCAACCTTCTTTAGCTTCACTTTTCTGTTGACTATGTTTTTTCCTTAAAATTAGCACTCTTAGCTTGTTGAATGGGATGTTAAATTGTAACTGCTCCTTTTAATTAAATGTAGACAGTAGAATTGGATGCCCAGAATTAGCCATAGAGCTACAAGACAGGTCTAAGATATCCTTTAAGACCCCATGGCCTGAGGTGAACACTTTTGCCATCACTTTCTCTAATTTTTCTAAAAGTGCACAGATTTACAGTATCATATTTCAGACAACCCTCTGAACCACATCCCATCCTTTTGAATGCAAGCTCCTTACTTTTGACTTCTTACTAGATTTTAACTTCCTCACGCTTAAATAGCATGTTAAATTCCAAGGATCAGTTGTCTCCACTCTACATAACTTGGGAGTCATTAATATCGCACCCTAATCACACAGGAGGAAATAAAGCATAATTTTAATTTTTTATCGCTTTGCTTACACAATGAAGCAAGATTTGCTAATAAATTAAGAATTGCCTCGGTAAAAATAAATCTTAAGAGGTATGGAAACAGCAAAATGAAGCTTGTGTGCTTGATATCAAAGTGAATACAGTGGTACCCCGGTTTACGATGGTCCCCAAACTCACCCTTTTATGTAAGTTTATTTTTTTAAATGCTTTTGTAAGTGTAATTTTGGGGGTCTAAAAGGACTAGTCTATTTTACAACTTTTCTTAAGGAGATAAATTCGTTTGGTAATGGCACTTGAACAGCATTCTGGAATGAAAAAATATCGTAAACCGGGGTACCACTGTACGTATATGTATTGGAAACTTGTATTAGCTTGGAATTTCTTAGTCAGGGGTAGTTGTGTATAGAATAACTGCATTTTTAAATGTTAAATCTTGAAGCACAGGGGCCTTATCAATACATTTTTTAGTTTTATTTTATTTTAGGTTATTGACTGTTGTATTGAGAAACTATTAAGTTGTTGGAAGATAAATTTATATAATTATTTTAAGTAAAAAAGTCCAGTATATCAAAACGACTGTTAGTGAGGTTGATACAAAACTGTTGAGTTTGTAGTATAATCATTGGGAGTAGAAATTTATATTTAATTAAATTTGCATCAAATTAAGGATTTTTTTCCCCAGTTCACAGACTGGGGACGGGGAAATTACAGAATAGTCTGATAGTTCTTAGCTTTTTAGTTGCATAGTTTCTACTCAGGGCGAGTCTAACATGTGGAATATTGGAAGCCCTGTGTTCATAAAATCTGTTTCAGAAAACTGTGCTTGAGGGGGGGAGGGGGTCTGTGTGTGCCACGAAATTGTGTGGAAAAAATTAGCATTTGCCATATGTGGCTAATGTTTGTATGATTGATAAAATGTACACTAGAGTTGTTAGAGAAATATTGATTTTAGCTATATATTCTCTTAACTGAGGGAAAAAAATTACTAACCTTTAAATAAAAAAATGTCCAGATTACTTTAGTGTAACATCTCACTATTAGTTTGTAGTTATTTTTTATAAGTCCAAATTCAGATACTTTTAACTTTATCCTTCTGAAACTCCCTGACAGAAACAACTGATCTTCCAGAATATAGTTATAGTGGAGGATATGCGAGTGGTGGCGGTAGTAGTGGTGGTGGTGCAAGCAGCTATGGGGGTTACAGCAATGCTTCAGGAACTGCCCCTCCTCCAGCTTCTTCATACACACAACCGCAGTATGGTGGATATTCTGCACCACCTCCTCAGAGTTATTCTCAGAGCCAGGCTCCTTATGCAGCACCACCCTCATATGGTGCTCCCCCTCCACAGAGTGAGTAATTTGCATGTGTTGTAGACCCCATGCATTTCCTTTTCCTGTTTCAGATCATGATTATCAGAATACTGTAAATCTGTGGGACAAGTGTCTCAAAGTTCCACAGTAATCTGAACATAAGGTATAAATATGTGGTCCTCATGAAGTAGGAGTGAATATGTGATGAGATTTGCATAGAAGAGGGGAAAGAATGACTGAGGTTAAGATACTACTACCAGGTGGCCATGGGAGCTCATACAGTGGATATGGGATGCAGCAGCAGACACAGCCGCCAGTTCAGCCTGCAGCAGGCAGTGGAGGATACAGCAGTTATGGTGGACAGTCACAAGGGTATGAACAGAATAGTAACTACCAGTCTGGAAGCTATGGTCAACCACCTGCCAACACCTATGGTGGACAAGCCAGTACCTATGGTAGTCAGCCCAGTGCTAGCTACTCAGCCCTTCAGCCCCAAGGAAACTATGGAGGCCCTCCTCCACAGGGAAACTATGGGGGTCCGCCATCAGGGGGAAGTTATGGGGGACCCCAGGGCCCTAACTACGGTGCACCACCACCACCATCAAATGGAAATTATGGTGGCCAAGGTGGCGGATTTAACAGTAAGTCTTGCTCATTTATTTATTTTCTCCTTTTTTCATTTTAATACTTTTCAGGAATCTGGCACAGACAGACTGATACTTGACTTGACATCATTATGGACTTCAGTATATGAATGATATTCATTCTTCTGTTGACAAAAATCATTATTAGACACAAATGGGCACATGGAACATATGAGAAGGTACTGCTAGGAATTAGATTTTAGAATGATCTTAAATTTAATTAAAATCTGCTACCAGTCACATGTTGCATGTGTTTCTTATCAGGCAATACATTAGAAATCTTGCATTGTTCATTGTTTGGAAGATTGTATTGAACACTAATAAAGTAATATAAAATAGTACAATCTATCCATCCATGCAGCTGTTTCATTGTTTGGTTTTGGATTGTCAATGAGGCCGTTGAGACGAGAAGTTGCTAGTCACTCAAAAGGTTGAGCCCTGAGGTTGTGGGCCAGCATTACTGTGTACTAATGCAGACTGCTGAACTTTTCAAGGTGGTCTAGGCATGGCTCCTCCCCCCCAGTCTGCCCCTCCAGGCTTTGGTGGCATGCACGGGCATCCCAAGAACCAGCCGTCAGCCCCCACTCATAGGTAAGTTAAACCACCACTAGGCCACTTAGAGGGTGTTGCTAGTCTAAATAGTTTTGTTCTTAGAATTCAGATTTCAACTGAGGAATTAACATCATGATGGTTGCACTGTGAAATCTTATTAGGGGTGAAACCTGGAGTACTGTCTAAAGTGCATACAAATCATTGGTATGGTGTGTGTTTGAAATAAAGGTCAAGATGAATTTGGTTAGAGGTCACTAAAGGAAATGAAACTTAAGGAAATTCAAATGGGTTGCATATGTGGTATACATTTTTTTTTTTTTTTAGAAGTTTGTACAATTTCCCGATATTTTAATACATTTTTAGTTTTTCTGACAGGTTATTGGTATCCCAATGTAACAATGGGAACTGACGAAAAATGAAGAGTTGGTATATGTAAATTATGTTTATTACATGAGTGGTGCACATATTACATGAAGATAATTTTTCAATACTGTGTTGAAATTAGTGGTCAGAAATGGTACTATGGATTGTTTGGTAAACGTTATAAAAATACCGGATTGTAAAACTGAATTGATGCCACACTATTGTTAGTTGAATTTTTGCTCTGGTGTAAAATTAAAAAATGCCAAAGTTGGTGTTTACCATTAATGAAATATACACTGATGCTTGACTTGTGTGAAAGCCTTGCATCTAGAAAGGAACTGTTTCAAGGATGATAGGCCTTAAGGGGGTCGTCTGTCTTTTAGGAAGGGATGAAAAAAAAAAATAGAGTACAGTACAGTTCCTTGTCCGTTGTGTACGCAAGTCTCGTCAAAATTTACAACAAACTGTTGCGCTTTAAAATCCTTTCTTTCCCTGGGTAGTGAAAAACGTACATTTGCATCATTCCTAATTATTATACATACTATATCCTGATCCATAATTAATGTCAATGTACAAAAGTGAGTGTTTTCCCCTGAATATATAAAGGTATGAAGATATGGAATTTTGAAGTGAAAATGGTGGTGCTTGATATTCCAATCTATATTGGGGCAGTGCCTTAGTTGTATACAGGGCTATTTGGTTTGATGCACAGTCGTAAGGGATGCTTTTTTTCCTTGGGTTTTAGTTTAATAAAACATGTAAGTACAGGATTTCCACAAACTAGAGCCCCAACGTGAATGAATAAACTTTAGAAAAGTGTTTGTAACACTGCCTATTTTCCCACAAACATGTCATTATAATTGGAGACTTGTTCCAAAGATGTAATGTTGAGTATCTGATTTCAGTTAAATTCCAAGGAATAACTACCCAATGTTTTACCTTGAAGATTTTACAATGCAAAGTGTACAGGGATTACCTGAATGTTGATCCTGTCTTGCTCATTGGAAGGTATGGTTTTTGTTAGTTTTAGGCTGACTTACCAGTTAACTTATTAGGGAAGGATACAATAAGAGGAGCCAAGGAGAATCTGGGCAATTCTGGCGAGTTGTAGAAGCTTTGGCAGGTGATGCTTCTAGGACGTATTTGTGGAGTTATTCCAGCTATGGGGATGAATGTGGATACCACTAGGGATTGCTATGACGTTGTAGCTGGGTCAAGACACATGCTGCAGAATTCAATCCTTTATTGACAATGTTTCATTCATGATAGTGTCCATTGTCAGTATTTCATGCAATTTCTCTCAATTTGTTCTGGAGATTGGTGGTGGCATCTTAGGATATGTCTGAGGTAATATGAATAAGTGCTTTTCTCATTCTTTCTCTTTTTCTTTCTCTTTCTCTGTGTATAAATATCTTGGTAGCAAGTAATACCATTATTTATCATTCTGGAGAAATTGCCAGATCTTGGTGCTTGTATCTTTGCTCCTCAAATACTTGAACATAATCATATTATCAAATGTCTTTTCTGGTTGAGGTTCAAAAAGGACTTCAGAATCATTTTCTGCAATCATTTAATGCAGTTTTTTTTAACAAGTCTTAATTCCTCTCATCTTCGGCCTCAATGTCAAGATCAAACTCATTTGCTATGTCACCTTTGTTCTGTACCACTTCTTTTGGATGTTCCTGAAACTTTTCAGAAACTATGTACCAAATACGAGGGGTCAGTTTCTTTCAACACCTTTCAGTGTTAATTACCTATCTTCATTTAGTCTTCCAAATAAGACTATAACCTCCCTCTGTGAACCTAAGTGCATAGACATGGTTTGTCTTGTGTAATGAAAGTTTAATGGCTTTGCAACCGTGGTCCATGTGCCGCAATGTGAAGGAGATTTTTATTTTTATTACTAACATGTCAGCACCAAGCCAGGGTGACCTGAAAAGTGCTTTCATCCTCATTCACTCCATCACTGTCTTGCCAGAGGTGCTCCTGCACTACATTTAAAAAAACTGCAACATCAACACCCCTCCTTCAGAGTACAGGCACTGTACTTCACACCTCCAGGATTCGAAGTCCAGCTTGGTTTCCCTGAATCCCTTCATAAATGTTACTTTGCTCACACTCCAACAGCACGTCAAATCATTAAAACCATTTGTCTCCACCTGCTCCCATCTAACACGCTCGTGCACGCTTGCTGGAAGTGAAAGCCCCTCACATACAAAACCTTCTTTACCCCTTCCCTCCAACCTTTCATAGGCTGACCCTACCTCGCTTTCCCTCCATTAAACGTTTATGCGCTTTCCAAGTCATTCTATTTTGTTCCATTCTCTCTAAATGTCTGAACCACCTCAACAGCCCTTTCTCAGCCCTCTGGATGATACTTTTAGTAACCGCGCACCTCCTATTTTCCAAACTACGGATTCTCTGTATTATATTCACACTGCATATTACCCTCAGGCACATCTCCACTGCCTCCAGCTTTCTCGTTGACACATTCACCATCTATGCTTCACACCCATATAAGAGCATTAGTATAATACTCATACATTTCCCTCTTTGGTTCCATGGATAATGTTTTGATGCCTGAATCAAAATTGTGTAAATGAAGTGAATATCTTGGGGCATTGTCAAGTGTAAATATTATTTTTGTCCACTTCTGGAACGATAAAATTTAACATTTTTCTAAAAAAGATAAATATGATTGTAATACCACTGCTTAAAACATGTTTTACTCGAGCATTGGGAGAAGACTCGAAACAAGCAGAGAATCTTTGGTAATTCCTTTTAATGCTCTATAACAGGGGTTCCCAGATGGGTATGTGCACCTTAAAGAGAACAATGATATTTTCCAGGTATTTGCAAATATATTGCTGATTTATCATTGATGACAACCTTTCTTAGTAAATATTTTATTGTTGTATTGTTCACAAGTACTTTGGCTTATATCCCTGTAAAAATAGTAGTTATATTTGTTAGGCTGTCAACACTATAATGACATCACTCTTACCTAATTGAGTGAAGTTATGTACTCATTAGTTATGTGAAAAAAAATAGAAATACTGGATGTTGTTCCATCTATCTTTATCTGACATTATTGTGCAAGTTGTGATATGCAAAGTGATATGCAATTGACAAGTTTGGGAACCACTGCTTTAGGGTTTTTCTGACTGTTAAACCAGGAGAGGTTCAAGTTTGAAATATCCAGCAGCATTACCTCCAACCAAAAATGTCCTGTTGGGGATGGGGGGGCCTTCCCTTGAGTCTATTAAATATTTAAGGACTACTGTACTGAAATTACCAATCTTCGGTGATTTGACAGTATCAGCTTCACCACATTGTTAATTTGCTCTTGTCTTAAACCTATTGAACCAGCCATTGCTTGCATTAAATATTGGCTAGTCACTAGTTCTTAATTGTTCCTTTAAATCATCAAAGAAGGTCCAAGCTTTTTCCTGTAGTATCACTGTTTCTGATGTTGGTAGTCTACCCACTTTGTCAAATGTTAAGGGTGGTAGGATGTTCACTACCAGGTGTAGCACTCGCCAACCACATCTTTCTCACCTTCAACATCGCAAGTAGTTTTGTTCTTCAGAAGGTAATATTTTTGTGGGTAATTACTGTAACTAGTTCTAAAATTGCAAGTGCAGATCATTCTAAGTGGGGACCCTGCTATACTGTACTGAACATTTCTTATAAACAATTTAAATTTAAAATTCCATATTTAATTAAATGTACCAAACAAATAGTAATGCTACACCAGTGTGGTTGTGGTGTATTACAGTGGATGAATTGTTTCTGGGTGGGTGTGTACACCCACACCTGTGATGTTTGGCAATGTGGCTCACCCCTAGTAATTTCTCATTTACTTGCCAGATACATTAGAAAAGATTGTGTAATAATTGCTGCAAATGATGGCATGAGATAGTAAAAATCTGACATTCTATGGTTGTCTGCCGATACTCCCTTTACTATGCAAATTATTGCTTTTGCACCTGGCTTCACCCCAGTTGAAAATGTGACATGTTACTTCACATCTTTGTCTGATCTGTGTATGAGGTTCCAATGTCATACGTAGTAGAGAAGGAATACATTAAAACAAAGCAACCCTTGGTGTATATTCACACAAACACCCCCATCCATTTTTTTTTTTTTTTTTTTGACAACCCACATTGGAGAGGAAACTTAAGAACATTTTAGACCATCCTGTACCATTATCAGTTTGCAACAACCTTAGTAACACCATCTGTCCTCAATATGAAACTTGTCAAACTAATATGCTTGGTGGCATTTTTGTTCATACTTTGGCAACTGATGCTTCTGGTAGCATCTTCATTAACTGCTTTTGTCGAAATCTCCTATTGGGGATCATAGCCTTCCAAGAAACCAGTTGTGCTAAAACTGTCTTCATAGATGGTATCTTGTTAAATCTGTCAATTAATTTTTGCCCAGGTATTGTCTTGTTGTACCTGCCTCCTGAGAACACTCATGATAATCTGACCTTCAACTTTTCACCTGTTATCTTGACCCCCACCCACAGAAATGGGGGTTCTGACACGTAGCACTACAGTTGAAAAACTAGTGGGCTAGTGCTAATCACTACTTTGCCGCCGTGAGTTTGAATCCCATCCGGTAACTTAATGCTGTTGTGTAATTTTTAAGTTGTAATGATGGTAGAATTACTGACTGTTAGGTGAAGGGACATGTGCAGCTAATGCAACATTTTGTAGTAACGTTTTGCTCTCTAGGAGCTCGACAGAGCTGGAGAGCAAAACTGCCATGATAAAATGTCACATTAGCTACACATGTCCTTTTTACCTAATAATTTTCAGTTTCCTTATCTTTTGACTTATGCTTCTTCAGTTTAGCCTATCCAACTAGCATTAGCTAGGCCTACTACAGTACTGCTTTTCTTGTTCCTGTGTCAGCCCCTTGAGGGATGTGTGATGGTATAAGATGGCGATATCCATCTACTCCATCCCTTTGATGGAATGGTCTTAATCATTATTAACTGATATTAATCATTGCCTGTTTTCACCTTGTATTTTTGTTCCCTTGTCTTTCTTTTCGGCGCTGTATGACCCTTGTGGTTTAGCGCTTTTGATTATAATAATAATAATAATGGTCTTTCTTTTCTTTCCCCACAATTGAGGATTGGGTGTGGTCACATCTTGCTCATAGCTGCCAGTTTAATTAAAGGAGCTGCATTCTTCATGTAGTTTTGTGGCATGCCAGTGAGCGTGCAACACATTTTAAGAGTTTGTCCATGGCTTAAGCTTTTTTGCCTTGTCATGATTTAATCATTGCTGGGGTGCCAGCTAGGAACTTTATTAATTTTAATGGGGTTTCTTAATTGATGCTTTAACTTAGGTATGATAGTGCGTGCATTGTACTCGACTGCAACAATTTCTTCGCCCTCCCTCCTTACCTGTCTTCTGGTTTTGCCCCCATTTATAACTGAAAAATCTGTAGTTTCTAACCTACTGTGGGGAGGTTAATTGTTTTAGCTATAGTATTGTGACTTCGTCATTTCTCTTGACATAATTTGGTCAGTAAATTTTGGGACTTTTTAATTACTGTACAGTTATTTTGGAGAGAGGTTGGCATTGTTGGATGAACTCTTACGAATTTTATTAAAATATTCATTGACACGTTCTAGGAAACTGCCCCTACCCCATCTCCCACAGTTTTACCCCCTCCTTTCCCCCAAATTGATTGGTATGGGTACGTGCCTGTTCTTTTATATAGATGTTATGATGGCGGCCAGTTGATTGTATAATTAAGAGTACACTGGCAATTTAAGAATGTAGTAAATCTCCAAAAACATCACTGGTTGAAATGGTTTTATTTAAGGTTATTTGAAACGATTTGCAGGAGAATGTCTGCAAAACTGCCGCCTTATCTTTGAAATGCTTTGGTTCTGTAATTACTCAGCAGAGGAGATGCATCACTTATTTCCACGTACAGTCGCTTCATAATATACCTTGTATGTATACTAGCAATTTGAGTAACAAAGCATAATTATATCCTGATCAGGCACAGCAAGAACTGAAAATAAGATAGTGGATGAAAAGTGATAAATTTAGTCAAAACTAATACATTATTTGTATTGTGAATTCCAGTTTCTCTAAAGCATTTTGTCAATCTGTGTGCAAATTTTTTTTTTTTCTTTCCTGGGTAAGAAGTTTCATATTCAGCATTTTTTCCCCTTTCATATTAGAAACCTTTAATTTGCCTCGTAATAATGCTGGAATTTTAAAACTTAAATTAAAATAAAAAAACTTATTTGAAATAAAACTTGTGCATGGTTTTCTCCATAGGTTAGAAAATTTTCATCAGTGTGTTTAGCAGCTGAAAAGTAATTTAAGACGACCCCCTTAAACCTAACAAGCTGTCAAAGAAAATTTTAGGCAGGGTATCTCGTTAAAACTATTTAAGTGTAAACTATTAGTCTTCGTGTAATGCGTTATTAAATTGAGTGTACTAAATATTGGAGGTCTGAAGAAGAGAAATGTGTGATCTTTGAGGTGATGAGAGTAACACCGTGGTGTGGCCAGGCAGAGGGTAGCAGGAAGAAACCCACGTAACCCTGTTGAGGACACCCAACAACCTTCCCTTGATGTCTGCTCGCCTGTAAATCAAGCTGACTTTATTAAGACTTTCAGCTCAAGATAATGTACTGCCAGGTGACAGTCTGGTCTTCATGTGTTATAACACATGAATGATCATGCCTCCTTCATTTTTCCAGTTTAACAAGACATGCAGTTGCATGAATGTATTAACCATGTATGCATTGGAATGCTTGTTACTCTGGTTTTTCAACTCTCATTGACTTGACGACTGACTACTCAACTGTGTGACTGCTCGACAAAATGACAAACTTCGTGCCAACAGAGCTGCTGATCTCAAAAGTGTCTTCTTACAGGCAGGATCAAGGGAGAGGTTATAACAAAGGTAACGGCACCTGTAGGTGCTTGTGGTTTTTCCTCAGTTTTGCAAATGCAGACCACCTTAGGTGCAAGATCTCTCTTTCCCCAGCATCACTTATGTTGCTAGCCAAAGTGTGATCTTTGCCTAAAGAATGCACTATGGTCTCAAAAGTGAGCCTTGTTACACTTAATTTTTTTTGCATGATTAATATTATAAACAATGAAATATTGGTTTCATTTGAGACTATGGTGTGGTCTGTCTGTAATTGCATATCCTCAATTGTAAAGACTTGTGAACTATATGAACATCAAATGTTACTTCTTTCCTGATATTAATCTGCTTGAATGATTGAGGATAAGCATTTATGTTTCTAGGCTTCAAGTGTATAATTAGATTATCACAGCCAGTTTGTTACATTGGGTCGTAATCAGTGTGTGCCCTCTTAGACGGTGTGGTACATTTTAGCCTGTGGTAATATACAGTAATGGCTGAGGTACAGTTTAATGGAATTGGTATTAGTGAAGTTGGCAAGGCCAAGACAAAATGTGTTCATTTAATAATGGGTTCTTAAAAGTATTGATGGTACAGTACTTTAAAATGTGCATTTAAGGATGAAGTGTTTTAAGTTTATTTCAAGGTAAAATATATTGGGGAATAAATTCCAGTACATAATACGGTATAAATTACAAAATCAATAGATGGTTTACCTGTTGTTGGGGTACTTTTAAGAATACTGAACATGACATGGTATACTGAATTTCTTAATTATAAAATGTGAAACTTCATATTAAACATTTTGGTTTAGAAAGTATCATTTATGCCGTTCAATTCTCGACTAAGGTCTTTAAACAGTAATGATCTTTATGCCCATTTATGAAAGCCATTCCTTGGTAATATTGGGTGTTTTGTGTGTTGTGTGGTTTAGGTATGAGTAAGTTGTCATATTTGATCAAATGATATAATTAAATTTGCTGGGATGAATAAAAACTGTAAACTGGAAGTAAGAATTGTGATAGCTGAATAAATAATGGTCAGTTATATAAAAGGTGTAACCTGTGGGTGGGTGATTTGAGTCTAAACCTGGGATCTGACTCAAACCATAGTAGTGTGCTGCTGTCATACACCTGCTGGTATACGTTCAGATATTTGGTATAAGCATATCTGTTGTGATTAGTGTTTGTGTATATGGGTTTACCTCATGAATACGATCCAAATTTGACTTGTTTTGAAAGTAGGGAAACCCTCCTAGGTGGGCAGTGGTACTTGGTTTTTAGTAGTATAGCAAACTTAACTTGGCTTTAATGTGCAAATTTAATATTTAGGTACTTGGCCAACATTAAAAAATTCATATTGTAATCCTAAGAGTTGGGATTAATGTTATTCATTTGCACTCAGACAGTTAAGTTTTCAAAATATCTGCATTCAGTTTACTTTTTCTACTAGAATTGGTAGTGCGTGTTAGTCAATGTAGACTTCTGGCTATAGGGCAATCAGGTATTCACTGGATTTTTTTTCTTAAGTTAACAGTGCCCTCTTGACATTGCCATTGACTAGCACGTACACATTCCTTCCCTAACCTAAGTGTCATTGGGCTAATTCTGTTGTCTATCGGCGTGCAGAAGATGGCAGTGGGAGCTACGGGGGGAGCCGGTTTGATGGTGACAGCCGTGGTGGTGGTGGCGGCGGTGGTGGTGGTGATCGCTTTCGCGGTGACTCGGCCGATTTGGTGATGCAAGAGGACACCATATTTGTCTCGGGCATGCCTCCAACTGCAACAGAAGATGAAATTAAGGATCATTTTGGCTCTATTGGAATAATTAAGGTAATGTTTTATGTACCTGTAAGTCTGGTTTGGATTGTGACTAGAGGTGTGATGTAAAAAGGAAAAATATTTCTTTGACAAAAGTAATACAGCCAAATAATAATATCCATGGAAGCAAAGTAAAGTAGAGACTGTATGAGAGCATAGTTATACCAGTGCTCTTATATGGGTGTGAAGCATGAGCGGTGAATGTTGGAACAAGAAGGCTGGAGGCAGTGGAGATGTCGTCTGAGGCAATGTGTGGAGTGAATATAATGCAGAGGATCCATAGTTTGGAAATTAGGAGGCGTAAGGTTACTAAAAGTATTATCTAAGAGGACTGAGGTGTGGTTGTTGGAGTGGTTTAGACATTTAGAGAGAGTGAAGCAAAATAGAATGACTTGGAGAGCGTATAAATCTGTAGTGGAGGGAAGGCTGAGTAGGGGTCGCCCTAGGAAAGGTTGGAGGGAAGGGGTAAAGGAGGTTTTGTGTGAGAGAGGCTTGGACTTGCAGCAAGCCTGCATGAGTGTGTAAGGAGTGAGTGGAAACAAATCTTTTTTTAGGACTTGACGTACTGTTGGACTGTGAGCAAGGTAACATTTATGAAGGGATTCAGGGAAACTGGCAGGCCAGGCTTGAGTCTTGGAGGTGGGAAGGACAGTGCCTGCACTCTGAAGGAGGGGTGTTAATATTGGTTTTATAACTAGTGTGAGTGTGCCTCTGGCAAGACAGCGATGGTGAACGATGAAAGTTTTTCTTTCTCGGGCCACTCTACCTTTGTGGGAAACAGCCATTGTATAATAAAATAAAAAGTAATGCATAGTGCATTCAGTATTCACTATGGCATATGTGAAAGATAAAATTTATGAAGGGTTTAAATAAAACGGGTGTTGCAGTTTGGAAGGTCATTTGAATTGTGGTGTTATGTGCTCTGGTAAGACAGCATTGGAATGAGTCATAGTGAACATGTTTATAAATATACAACATTTTTTTTTAACACGCTGGCTGTCTCCCACCAAGGCAGGGTGAACCAAGAAGGAAACACTTTCACCATCATACACACCACTGTCTTGCCAGAGGTGTGCGACTATGACAGTTTAGATGCCTCTCTAAATAGCTAATATTCCAAACCCCTTCTATAGAGTGCAGGCACTGTACTTCCCACGTCCAGGACTCAAGTCCGGCTAACTGGTTTCCCCGAATCTCTTCACAAGATGTTATGCTGCGCGCTCTCAAACAACTCGTCAAATCACAAAAACCATTTTCCTCCACTCGCTCCTGACATGCCAGCTGGATGTTTAATATCTAAACGTGTGTGCAATCTCCCACCATAGTAGGGTGACCTGAAAAAGAAATATTCCCCATTTACTATCACTGGTACTACAGTTCAGATACCCCTCCTAACTTCAAATATCCCTAATATCCCTGCCCTCCATCAGCTCCTCAGGTCCCAAAAACCATTCGTCTCCATTCACTATCTAACACGCTCACACACGCTTGTTGTATTTATTTATATAAAAATTATTTTCAGATGGACAAGAGAACACAGAGACCAAAGATTTGGATGTACAAGGACAAAGCTACAGGACGTATGAAGGGAGAGTGCACAGTCACATTTGATGATCCCTTCACTGCTAAATCTGCCATACAGTGGTTTGATGGAAAACTCTTCATGGGACGCACAGTCAAGGTAATATAAATGTACAGATAGTATTTGTTGAAAGAAAAATTAAAATGATTAAAGATTTAATGAAAACTATTTGAAATCTATGCTATATTTATTCTACATGATTGATAGTTATTGGTTTTCATCAGGTTCAAATGGCTGAGAGACCAAAGAGCAGTTATGAACGTGGACGCGGTGGCTTTGGTGGTGAAAGTGGAGATAGGGGCGGTAGCGGTGGCAGAGGACGTGGAGGGGGTGGTGGTGGAGGTGGTGGTGACAGAGGCTTTGAACGTCGTGGTGGTCCTCCAGGCCGTGGTGGTGGTGGTGGTGGTGGTGGGCGACCGTGATAGCCGTGATGGCCCTCCTAGTGGTGGCCGGGGTGCGTTATTGCCAAAGCTCTCCATGAACTATATATATTTTGTTTTGCATAATCATACCTCATAATAATTGGAAATAGGTATTAATGCATGCAGATGACTATATAAAAATTAATCATGCACTTACTAATTGATAAACCATTTGTGTCAGGACGTGCAGGTGATTGGAGATGCCCTGTACCAAGTTGTGGCAATAATAATTTCGCCTGGCGTAATAGCTGTAATCGGTGTAATGAGCCAAAGCCTGCTGGATTAGGTGGTGATGATGGTAAGTTCTAATGTAATAATAAGGATGAACTGTCGTGCATGTACAATACTTGCTAAAAATTGTATAATTTTATGTGCATATTGTCTTGCTTAATTGCCTTGGTAGTTTTATTATAAATATTTTAAATTCTTATTTCAGATGGAGGCAGTGGCGGTGGTGGTGGCGGCGGTGGGTTTAGAGGTGGATTCAGGGGACGAGGAGACCGTGGAGGCTTTAGAGGTCGTGGTGGTGATAGAGGTGGACGAGGTGGTTTCAGAGGCCGCGGTGGCTATGGAGATCGTGATGGTGATAGGGATTCTGGTGGCCCTATGAAGGGGTTAGTATTCTGAGGTTGACCTTTTACTTGTAGGGGTAGTTTTCTTGTTGCAGTTTAATGCTGCTCTCCACCTAATAACTCATTTCATCATGATGAAACGTCAGTGTATTGTATGCTTGACAAATCGGAGAAATCCCCAAGGAGACGAAACTTGTATAATTTTAATTCCTTAATTTTTCCACATTTTCTGTGTAATACTTCATAAACATTCTCATTTTGTTATATAATTTGGGAAGTTGAGGCTGCCTCATTTCAACTTGATTAAAAGAAATCCTAGAGTTAGTAACCCTTTATGAAAGAAACCAGAGTTAAACAATATATATACATACAGGAGGGCCCTGATTATGCAGTGGGTTAGGTTCCAGGGTATCACCTTAAAGCGAAAATTGCCATGAGGTTAACCCCCTTACCCCTTCTTTTATACTTTAAAATGCATATAAATACCGGATCCTAGGTAGTAGGTTGGTAGACAACCACCCAGGGAGGTACTACCGTCCTACCAAGTTAATGTGAAACAAACATTTAATTGTTTTACATAGTAGTGCCTTTTTGTTTGTTTTTTTTTTCTCATGAACACTTGGGATGCCAGTAGGTATATCTTGCTACTGCTACTTGCACTTCAGTCACACTACACATGCATGTATATACATACCCCTCTGCATTTTCTTCTGTTTTCTTAATTCTTTATTTCCTCATATCTCAGGAAGTGAAACAGAATTCTTCCTCTGTAAGCCATACATGTCATATAAGGTCACTAAAATGCTGGGAGCAAGGGGCTGGTAACCCCTTCTGTATAATTTTTTTTTTAAATGTTACCCTGCCTCTGTGGGATACTGCCAGTTTGTTGGAAAAAAAATATAAATGCGTGATAACTTGTTTACACAGTCATTAAGTGAGCAATAGAACTAGGCCCCTAAAAAAAGTAAAGTGCATATACAGTACATTTATTACTTAACTTAAAATAATTTTGGCCTTAGCTTAGTGAATAGTATTTGTTGTAAGAAGTCAGAATATGATTGCATATCTTCATCCTCTCACCCAGGTTCATGGCAACACACCCATCAATGCATTAATATGAAGATAATTTGGATGGAGAGAGAGGGAGTAAAAAGGTTTGTGTGCAAGGGGTCTAGACATGCAACAGGCATGTGTGAGCATGTTAGATAGGGGTGAGTGGAGACGAATGGTTTTTGGGACCTGACGAGTTGTTGGAGTGCAAGCAGGGTAATATTTTTGTGAAGGGTTTCAGGGAAACTGGTTAGCTGGACTTGAGTCCTGGAGGTGAGAAGTATAATGCCTGCACTTTTAAAGGAGGTGTTTGGGATATTGGCTGTTTGGAGTGACATCTAAATTGTCATATCTGGGCATCTGCAAAGACAGTGATTGTGTGAATGATGGTGAAAGTGGTTTTTATTTTTTGGGTCACCCTACCTCAGTGGGAGACAGCTGACATGTTGAAAAAAAAATGTAAGGTGTTTATTGTAGGGAAAATGTTCCATAAATGTGTATGTCAGTGTTTTGGGTATATAGATGGTCAGATAGAGAGATACACGTATTAATACATGCCCATCTTACAGTCCATTACTTAACTCAAAACTGACATTATAAGAACATAAGAAAGAAGGAACACTGCAGCAAGCATGCTGGCCCATGTGAGATAGAAGTTGCCTACTGGCTTATGCCACTGACCCAACCTAGTCAGGTCCAGGTCACATCCACTTAAGAAAGAAGCATGTCATCAGACCTACTAGCACAAGCTAGTCAGGTCCAACTCACACCCACTCATGTATTTATCTAACAGTTTGGAGGGACTATTCTAAACTGTCATATCTGAGTGCCTCTGCAAAGACTGATTATGTATGAGTGATGTCAAAGTGTTGAATGATGAAAGTATTTTCTTTTTGGGTCACCCTGCCTCGGTGGGAGATGGCCGACTCGTTGAAAAAAAAAATTAAAAGTACATAGCATTTTTAGCCTCTATGGTGGTATATACTCGGGAGTTTGTTCCACTCATCCATAACTATTACCAAACCAGTGCTTTCCTATATCCTTCCTGAATCTAAATTTTTCAAACTTGAAACCATAGATACTTTTAGCATGCTATTTACATCCCATTTATACACAGTCATATCCCCCCTAATTCTATGCATATTCAGATTCAGGGCCTTCAGTCTATCCTCATAGGGAAGATTTCTGATACACGGAATCAACTTTGTCATCCTCTTTTATATATACATTTATGGAGCATTTTCCCACGGCTAGATTATGCTTGCTCCATTTTGAATTCACAAAAAAAAAAATTGTTTCTTGAATAATGAAATATAACCAGGAAAAATTGGTCATGGTTCAGGGCATCAGACCTAGTTATAATCCATAAAACAGATGGGGAGGTGTTGGAAGGCCCTATCCTTCCTCAGGAAAAATCCTAAAAATCTAATATTTCCACTACTTAGTCCTATTTCAAATTGTTTCCAGTTCTAAACCAATTAAAATCTCTAGTTCAGTAGTATGTCTTCCATTCTGTCAATTGATACTAAGAAACAGGAAATAAAAACCATCCTAAAAAATACTGACAATTTTAAACTAAACACATGGTCAGAGATTTGCTTTTACCCATAATGCACCATGTGAGGTTTTTTTTTTTTTTTTTTTTTTTTTTATGCACACTTGTTGCATAGACCCAGTCTCTCATATCTAAACAAAAAAATTGACCACAACCTATTTCAGGGTACTGTGCTTAAAACTTAATCTACATGAGTGACACTGGTGTCAGTAACATTGATCTATGCAAGTGACAGTGAAAGACTTGGAGCAGATTTGAACTGTGGAACAAAATTTATTTGTAAAATGTGAAGCATACTATAATCATATAATTTTCTTTTTACAGTGACCGTGGCCCTGGAAGGTCTCGACCTTATTAATGTTCGGTGAAGAAAGTGCTTATGGATGACGTATGGGAGATACTCATTATTCTTCAAGGTGTTTTTATAAATATAATTAAAAGCAGATGCTGTGGAACAATTTTGTGAAGTAATTTTTGAGACATTAGGATGTGAATGTTAATTTATATCATTTAAATACAAGTGTCTGCAGATGAAAGTGTAGTTAACATCCTAACTAATTTAGGTACAGTATATTGTTCTGAGGAGTGGATAGGAAACCATATTGAAATAAATTCTAGAGCATACATTTTATAGTTTTTTTTTTATTTTTTATGATGAATTTTCTTTGTATCAATAAAGTTCAAATTAAGACAATTGTTTCTTGTCCAGTACCTTTCTGCAAACCGGGTACTACGGGACATGATGCCTCCCAATACTGTCCCATTGCTCTTACCAGTGCAGTTTGCAAGATGATGGAACGTCTAATTAATAGACGTTTGATGTGGTACTTGGAGACCCACAGTAGTCTCCACTAGTCAATATGGCTTTCGTAAGGGCCGTTCTACCATTAACCCTTTACTGCGCTTGGAGGCATATATTCCTAATGCCTTTGCTATTTTTTTTTTTAAAAAGTCGGCCGTCTCCCACCAAGGCAGGGTGACCCAAAAAGAAAAAAAAAATCCCCAAAAAGAAAATACTTGAATCATCATTCAACACTTTCACCACACTCATACATAATCACTGTCTTTGCAGAGGAGCTCAGAATAGTCCCAGCTGTCACTATCTCAGACCCCTCCTTTAAAGTGCAGGCATTGTACTTCCCATTCCCAGGACTCAAGTCCAACTACATCAATTAACTGGTTTCCCTGAATCCCTTCACAAAATGTTACCCTGCTCACACTCCAACAGATCATCATGTCCCCAAAAACCATTTGTCTCCATTCACTCCTATCTAACACGCTCACACATGCTTGCTGGAAGTCCAAGCCCCTCGCCCACAAAATCTTTACCCCTTCGCTCCAACCTTTTCTAGGACGACCCCTACCCCGCCTTCCTTTCCCTACAGATTTATACGCTCTCCAAGTCATTCTACTTTGATCCATTCTCTAAATGACCAAACCACCTCAACAACCCCTCTTCAGCCCTCTGACATACTTTAAGTAACTCCACACCTTCTAATTTCCACATTCCGAATTTTCTGCATAATATTTACACCCCACATTGCCCTTAGACAGGACATCTCCACTCCCTCCAGCCTCCTCCTCGCTGCAGCATTTGCAACCCATGCTTCACACCCATATAAGAGTGTTGGTACCACTATACTTTCGTACATTCCCTTCTTTGCCTCCATGGATAAAGTTTTTTGTCTCCACAGATACCTCAATGCACCACTCACCTTTTTTCCTTCATCAATTCTATGGTTAACCTCATCCTTCATAAACCCATCCGCTGACACTTCAACTCCCAAATATCTGAAAACATTTACTTCTTCCATAATCCCTCTCTCCAATATGATATCCAATTTTTCTTTATTTAAATAGTTTGATGCCCTCATCACCTTACTCTTATCTATGTTCACTTTTAACTTTCTACCTTTACACACACTCCCAAACTCGTCCACTAACCTTTGCAACTTTTCTTAGAATCTCTCATAAGCACAGTATCATCAGCAAAAAGTAACTGTGTCAACTCCCATTTTGCATTTGATTCCACCCCTCTCCCCAACATATTAAACAACCATGGTGACATTACATATCCCTGTCTAAGACCTACTTTTACCGGGAAGTAATCTCCCCCTCTCCTACACACCCTAACCTGAGCCTCACTATCCCAAAAACTCTTTACAGCCTTCAGTAACTTACTACCTATTCCATACACTTGCAACATTTGCCACATTGCTCCCTATCCACTCTATCATATGCCTTTTCTAAATCCATAAATGCAATAAAACTTCTCTACCTTTATCTAAATACTGTTCACATATATGCTTCACTGTAAACACTTGATCTACACATCCCCTACCCATTCTAAAGCCTCCTTGCTCATCTGCAATCCTACTCTCTGTCTTACCTCTAATTCTTTCAATAATAACCCTGCCATACACTTTACCTGGTATACTCAGTAAACTTATTCCCTATAATTTTTACACTCTCTTTTATCCCCTTCCCTTTATATAAAGGAACTATACATGCTCGCTGCCAATCCCTAGGTACCTTCCCTCTTTCATACATTTATTAAACAAAAATACCAACCACTCCAGCACTATATCCCCCTGCTTTTAACATTTCTGTCATGATTCCGTCAATTCCTGCTGCTTTACCCCTTTCATTCTACGTAATGCCTCACGCACCTCCCCCACACTCACATCCTGCTCTTCTTCACTCCTAAACGATGTTGTACCTCCCTGGCCAGTACATGAAATTATCGCCTCCCTCTTTTCATCAACATTTAAAAGTTCCTCAAAATATTCCCGCCATCTACCCAATACCTCCAGCTCCCCATCTACTAACTCCCCTACTCTGTTTTTAACTGACAAATCCATTCGTTCCCTAGGCTTCTTACCTTGTTTATCTCACTCCAAAATTTTTTCTTGTTTTCAGCAAAATTTCTTGACAGAGCCTCTCCGTTCTTTCATCCGCTCTTCTTTTGCACTCTCTCACCACTCTCTTCACCTTTCTTTTACTCTCCATATACTCTGCTCTTCTACTAACACTTCTGTTTTGTAAAAACTCTCATAAGCTACCTTTTTTCTTTTATCACACCCTTTACTTCTTCATTCCACCACTCACTCCTCTTTCCTCCTGCACCCACCCTCCTATAACCACAAACTTCTGCCCCACATTCTAATACTGCATTTTTAAAACTATCCCAACTCTCTTCAACCCCCCCACTACTCCTACTTGCACTAGCCCACCTTTCTGCCAATAGTTCCTTATATCTCACCCTAACTTCCTCCTCCCTTAGTTTATACACTTTTACCTCTCTCTTACTTGCTGTTGCCATTTTCTTTTGTCCCATCTACCTTTTACTCTAACTGTAGCTACAACTAAATAATGATCTGATATATCCGTTGCCCCTCTATAAACATGTACATCCTGAAGCCTACTCATCAACCTTTTTTCCACCAATACATAATCCAACAAACTACTTTCCTTACGTGCTATATCATACCTTGTATATTTATTTATCCTCTTTTACATAAAATATGTATTACTTATTACCAAACCTCTTTCTACACATAGCTCAATTAATGGCTCCCCATTTACATTTACCCTGGCACCCCAAATTTACCTACTACTCTATCCACAACATTTTTACCCACTAGCATTAAGATCCCCAACCACATTACTCTCTCACTTGGTTGAAAACTCCCCACGCACTCACTCAACATTTCCCAAAATCTCTCTCTCTCCTCTACACTTCTCTCTTCTCCAGGTGCATAAACACTTACTATAACCCACTTTTAACATCCAACCTTTATTTTACTCCACATAATCCTTGAATTTATACATTTATATTCCTTCTTTACCTGCCATAACTGATTATTCAACATTATTGCCACTCCTTCTTTAGCTCTAACTCTATTTGAAACCCTGATCTAATCCCATTTATTTCTCCCCACTGAAACTCTCCTACCCCTTCAGCTTTGTCTCACTTAAAGCCAGGACATCCAGCTTTTTTCATTCATAACATCTACAATCATCTCTTTCTTATCATTCGCACAACATCCACGCACATTCAAACATCCCACTTTGACGATTTTCTTCTTCTTTTTAGTAAGCTATACAGGAAAAGGGGTTACTAGCCCATTGTTCCCGGCATTTTAGTTGACTTTTACAACACGCATGGCTTACGGAGGAAAGATTCTTATTCCACTTCCCCATGGATATGAAAGGGAAAAGCAATAAGAACAAGAACTATTAAGATAAAATCAAAGAAAACTCAGATGAGTGTGTATACAATAAACGTGTACATGTTTGCGTAGTGTGACCTAAGTGTAAGTAGAAGTAGCAAGACGTACCTGAAATCTTGCATGTTTATGAGACATAAAAAAGACACCAGCAATCCTACCATCATGTAAAACAGTTTCAGGTTTCTGTTTCACAGTCACCTGGCAGGATGGTAGTACCTTCCTGAGTGGTTGCTGTCTACCAACCTACTCCAGCACTATATCCCCCCCTGCTTTTAACATTTCTGTCATGATCCCGTCAGTTCCAGCTGCTTTACCCCCTTTCATTCTATGTAATGCCTCACGCACCTCCCCCACACTCACATCCTGCTCTTCACTCCTAAACAATGTTGTACCTCCCCTGCCAGTACATGAAATTACCGTCTCCCTTTTTTTTTCATCGACATTTAAAAGTTCCTCAAAATATTCCCGCCATCTACCCAATACCTCCAGCTCTCCATCTACTAACTCCCCTACTCTGTTTTTAACTGACAAATCCATTTGTTCCCTAGGCTTTCTTACCTTGTTTATCTCACTCCAAAAAATTTTCTTGTTTTCAGCAAAATTTCTTGACAGAGCCTCTCCCATTCTTTCATCTGCTCTTCTTTTGCACACACACACACCACTCTCTTCACCTTTCTTTTACTCTCCATATACTCTGCTCTTCTATTAACACTTCTGTTTTGTAAAAACCTCTCATAAGCTACCTTTTTCTCTTTTATCACACCCTTTACTTCTTCATTCCACCACTCCTCTTTCCTCCTGCACCCACCCTCCTATAACCACAAACGTCTGCCCCACATTCTAATACTGCATTTTTAAAACTATCCCAACTCTCTTCAACCCCCTCCCCCCTCCACTACTCATACTTGCACTAGCCCACCTTTCTGCCAATAGTTGCTTATATCTCACCCTAACTTCCTCCTCCCTTAGTTTATACACTTTTACCTCTCTCTTACTTGCTGTTGCCATTTTCTTTTTGTCCCATCTACCTTTTACTCTAACTGTAGCTACAACCAAATAATGATCTGATATATCCATTGCCCCTCTATAAACATGTACATCCTGAAGCCTACCCATCAACCTTTTATCCACCAATACATAATCCAACAAACTACTTTCCTTTCGTGCTATATCATACCTTGTATATTTATTTATCCTCTTTTTCATAAAATATGTATTACTTATTACCAAACCTCTTTCCACACACAGCTCAATTAATGGTTCCCCATTTACATTTACCCCTGGCACCCCAAATTTACCTACTACTCCCTCCACAACATTTTTACCCACTTTAGCATTAAGATCCCCAACCACAATTACTCTCTCACTTGGTTCAAAACTCCCCACACACTCAACATTTCCCAAAATCTCTCTCTCTCCTCTACACTTCTCTCTTCTCCAGGTGCATAAACACTTACTATAACCCACTTTTCACATTAAACCTTTATTTTACTCCACATAATCCTTGAATTTATACATTTATATTCCCTCTTTACCTGCCATAACTGACTATTCAACATTATTGCCACTCCTTCTTTAGCTCTAACTCTATTTGAAACCCCTGACCTAATCCCATTTATTTCTCCCCACTGAAACTCTCCTACCCCCTTCAGCTTTGTCTCACTTAAAGCCAGGACATCCAGCTTTTCATTCATAACATCTACAATCATCTCTTTCTTATCATTCGCACAACATCCACGCACATTCAAACATCCCACTTTGACGGTTTTCTTCTTTTTCTTTTTAGTAAGCTATACAGGAAAAGGGGTTACTAGCCCATTGTTCCCGGCATTTTAGTTGACTTTTACAACACGCATGGCTTACGGAGGAAAGATTCTTATTCCACTTCCCCATGGATATGAAAGGAAAAGCAATAAGAACAAGAACTATTAAGATAAAATCAAAGAAAACTCAGATGAGTGTGTATTCATAAACGTGTACATGTTTGTGTAGCGTGACCTAAGTGTAAGTAGAAGTAGCAAGACGTACCTGAAATCTTGCATGTTTATGAGACAGAAAAAAAAGACACCAGCAATCCTACCATCATGTAAAACAGTTTCAGGTTTCTGTTTCACAGTCACCTGGCAGGATGGTAGTACCTCCCTGGGTGGTTGCTGTCTACCAACCTACTACCTAATAACCACTGTTATTGCCATCTTTTTTGACCTTGAGAAGGCATATGACAACTTGGAGGTATAATATATTGGCCCAGGCCCACTCTAGACCTCCAAGGCAATCTACCATTTTTCCTTAAGGCCCCCTTAACTGAAAGACATTTCCGTGGTTATGGTAAGTAGCAACCTTAAACCAAGAGAGCAATGCCTAAGCGTACGTAATAATGCACAGATTACTGGGATTTATATCTAAGAAGTGTAAGCAACAGAAGTCCAGAGGTTATATTACAGCTTTATACATCGTTAGTAAGGCCTCACCTAGATTACGCAGCTCAGTTCTGGTCTCTATTTTACAGAATGGATATTAATTAGTTATAAAACATTCAGCGTAGAATGACTAAATTAATACATAGCATTAGAAATCTTCCGTATGAAGAAAGATTGAAGACCCTAAAATTACATTCACTTATAAGACGAAGAATGAAGAGACATGATCGAGGTATACAAGTGGAAAATGGGTATTAACAAAGGGGATATTAATAAGGTCTTAAGGATCTCACCAAGAAAACCCGCAATAATGGAATCAAATTAGATAAGTATAGATTTAGAAAGGATATAGGAAAGTATTGGTGTGGGAATTGCACATGAGTAAATAGAATTATCAAAACTTATTTCTTGGGTATGGGCCAACAGGCCTGCTGCAGTGTTCCTCCTTATGTTCAGTAATATGCTTTCCCCGGAGTTTGTCCAAGCTGAAGGTGTCCCCCAGGGATGTGTTCTGAGCACACTTTCTCCTTGCTATAAATGATCTGGTATCTATTCTCCCATCCAATATTTGGTCATCACTTTATGTTGTTGACTTTGCTCTAGCTTGTGCGGGCACTCCCTGGTCATGTTGACGTACAGGGCAATGAACAGGCAGACACTATTGCGCGGTCAGTAGTACATGACCTTCCAGTTTCATATAGAGGTGTTCCTTTTACGGACTATTTTGCGGTCATTGCTACCCACCTTCGCACCCGTTGGCAACAACGCTGGTCTGACCTGCTAAATAACAAACTTCATTCTATTAAACCGAGTATAGGTTTCTGGCCTTCTTGTCACCAATGTCGAGGTTGGGAGACTACATTCTCCTGTCTTCGCATTGCCCACACTCGTCTTACGCACGGGTATCTCATGGAGAGGCTCCCTGCCCCTCTCTGTGAGCATTGTCAGGTTCCAGTGTCTGTTTGACATATTCTGTTGGACTGTCCACTTTATCAACGAGCACGCAGAATTTACCTCCAACGGCGTCTTCGCTCTGCGGCCCTTTCTTTTCCTTCCCTTCTTGCTGATGGACCCTCCTTTAATCCTGACTCTCATTGACTTTTTGACAAACTGACTTACTACACAAACTCTGAAGATTATACCTCTAGCACCTCCCTCAGTCCCTTCTACGTCGATCTCTTGCTACCCTCTATCCCTGCACTATCCACTGTCCTGCTGCACTCCATACCCTACTAATCATCCATCTCCCGCTTACAATCTATTCTCCCTGCATCCTACCTTAACCTGCTGCGCTGTATAACCCCTGTGGTTTAGCGCTTCTTTTTTATTGTAATAATAATTTGCTGTCATTGCTACCCACCTTCGCACCCGTTGGCAACAACGTTGGTCTGACCTGCTACATAACAAACTTCATTCTATTAAACCGAGTATGGGTTTCTGGCCTTATTGTCACCAATGTCGAGGTTGGGAGAGTACACTCTTCCCGTCTTCGCATCGGCCACACTCATCTTACTGGTATCTCATGGAGAGTCTCCCTGTCCCTCTGTGAGCATTGTCAGGTTCCAGTATCTGTCCGCCACATTCTGTTGGACTGCCCACTATCTACGAGCACGCAGAATTTACCTCCAACGTATTTGGCCTTTCTTTACCTTCCCTTCTTGCTGATAGGCCCTCCTTTAATCCTGACTCTCTCATTTACATTTTGACAGCAACTGATTTACTACACAAACTGAAGATTATGCCTCTAGCACTCCCCTCAGTTCCTTCTACCTCAATCTCTTACTACCCTCTATCCCTGCACTATCCACTGCCCCGCTGCACTCCATAACCTACTAATCATCCCTCTCCCTCTTACTACCCATTATCCCTGCATTATGCCCTGCCCTGCTGTGCTGTATGACCCTTGTGGTTTAGTGCTTCTTTTGATTATAATAAAAAAAAATCCCAGAAGTGGGGCACTTATTCCTGAACATTGGAGTTTTCACAGCAGTTTTTTATGAAAGCATCAGATTGTGCTTTCGGAATAGACCTGTGGGCTGTTGACAACAGAGGTTGATGGGACAATGTTACAATGGTAGATGTATCAGTTCACAGCATTGCTAGTGGGTTATGTGCCAACACTTCGATAGCAGAACTAGCAGGTCTTGTCAGTAGTTCTTTAGAACTAATAGGCACATGTAACTTGTCTACTAATTTATAACCATTAGCTAGTCTCATCATTGTTTTTATAGCTACACTAGCAGGTCTTGGATCAGCAGTTTCATAGCAAAAGTACGTGTCACTGAATCATTGCAGGTTTTGCACTGATGTTTCTGTGGCAGAACTAGAATACCTTGTGTTAATGGTTCATAACCCTAGCAAGTCGTCATATGTTTCATAGCAGCACAAGGTACCAGGTAGTTCAGCAGATCTTGTACTAATGGTTCCATAGCACAAGTTGCCTTTGTCGAGTGGAGGGAGGCTCTTCATCCAAAGAATTAAACTGACTTTTTTTTGTATTGAACCTTGTTACCTAACATTTTCCTGAGGTGCTGAATGATCACCGAGTTAGTGCTTCCTCCATGAATGTAATAGTTTATGGTTTCATAATGCTTTACCAATCTTATCAACAGTTTAACATCTGCAGGTTGTCGACCCTTCCAATATCAGTGGTAGTTCTTGCATTAACTTCCATACTAGTAGCAGGTTTTGCCAGTGGTTCCATAGCACTAGCAGATCTTTTCAAGGGTTCCATACTATTGGTCTTGGCAAGGCTTCCATAGTACTAGAAAGTCTTGTCAAGGCTTCCATTGCACCAGGAAGTCTTTTCTCGTCGAGGCTTCCATGGCACCAGGAAGTCTCGTCTCGTCGAGGCCTCCATGGCACTAGCAGGTTTTGTACATTAAGGTATATATGTTCCATGGATAGCAATGGCCTTAAGAATATTCTATACTTAATGTATGGAAGTCACACAAGTGTTCACTAAATCTATTGATGATGAACTTCTATTTGTCCAAAATGTTACAAAATGCTGATGCTTGTTTAAACATGGTTACATAAGTTTAGATAATAGCAACATTAACTGGGTTCCTAGTGATTTGAAAATGCAGCCGTCATTCATGACAAAATGTTCGAGTTACCTAGGATAAGCCAAGAAAGTTAAGACGTAGTAACATGTAACTGGTGCCTCAGTGATGAGACATTTCAGGCTTTTAAGAATATTCCGAAATACACAAGTGGAGGTAACCAATCATCACAGCAACGTACAGGTGATGGCAGTGGTTACACAGCATGCAATGACCCAGGATAACCCAAGACATTAAGGCTTCTTTGCATATCTGGGAATAGTTACTATTACAATACTTAGGACGTGTTAACAAGTCTGTATTGAGCAGGGTAGGTAAACGTAAGGATCTGAGGAGAATCTTCCTGGGCTTAAAATATTCTGATGTAGCATAGGATGACAAGCACATCTGATGCATTAGTTTATAGTTACAGGTTTAGCTCTTTCTTTGATCATAATAAGAATAATTAGTTACACCCACACACTGATGTTTAATATATTAACCACTTGGGTAACATAATTTCATATGGCACTATATAATTTGATAGTGATTGGATGTGGTTTTCGGATGACCATCAATTTTCCATATTGGAACTTGCTTTCTGCAAACCTCGGAGGTTTTCCCTTCCCTTACCCAAAATGTGGGGTGATCGTAGGAGAAAAAATTTCCTAGATATAGACGTGGTTGACAAGATGGGCAACAAGAGTGGGAAGGCGTCACAAGCGGTGTTCCAGAAGGGTCAGTATTGGGCCCATTGTTGTTCACAATATACATAAATGACATAGATGAGGTAATAAATAACGACAAGCAAGTTTTGCCGATGACACCAAAATAAGCTGTCGGACTGATTCTGACGAGGACACGAGCGCTGCAGGAAGATCTGAAGGGATATTCATTGATCGGAAAAGTGGCAGATGCAGTTTAATATAGACAAATGCCTAGGAAAAGACTTTTATAAAACTAAATTATGTGGATTTTAATCACTGAATGTGAAAAATATATAGGAGTTCTGGTTAGCAGTAATCTAAAACAAAGACAACAGTGCGTAAGCGTTTACCTAGAATTCTTGTTTCCTATAATAATAGCAGTTCTCAGGTTATTCTTCACCTCTATATATCGTTAGTTAGGCCTCATTTAGATGATGCTGCAGTTCTGGTCACCGTATTACAGAATGAACATAAATGCGCTGGAAACTTACAGAGAAGGATAAAGTTGATTCCATGTAGCAGAAATCTTTCCTACGAGAACCCCCCCAAGGGAGGTTCCTCGACGCTAGTGAGGGGCTCTTGATCTAGGGAATTGGATCTGTGCTCCGGTTCCCTGAATTAAGCCTGAATACCTTCCATCCCCCTCCCCACCCCACATGCGCTCTATAATCCTACGGGTTTAGCGCTCCCCCATACTAATAATAGTAATAATTTCCTACTAAAATACACTGAGGGGCCTTGAATCTTCACTCTAGAAGGGCGTAGAATTATGACATGATAACGACATATAAAATACTTCGAGGAATTGACAAGGTGGACATAGAATGTTCCAGAGATGGGACACAGAAACAAGGGGTCACAATTGGAAATTGAAGACTCGGAGGAGTCAAAGGGATGTTAGGAAGTATTTCTTCAGTCATAGGATTGTCAGGAAGTGAAATAGTCTGGAAAGTGACGTAGTGGAGGCAGGAACCATACATAGTTTTAAGACGAGGTTTGATAAAAGCTCATGGAGCAGGGAGAGAGAACCTAGTAGCAATCAGTGAAAAGGCGGAGCCAAGAGCTATGAATCGACCTCTGCAACCACAAATGAGTACATATATTTGGGTATCTTTAGGTGTGAAAAATGGTATGGTGATACGTTTGGGTGTTTATAAAAATACACATTGTATACTGGTAAAAATCCTTAGGTACCATGTACACAATAATAAAATATATTCGTTAATAAACAGATGTATATATATATATATATATATATATATATATATATATATATATATATATATATATATATATATATATATATATATATATATATATATATAAAGAGAGAGAGAGAGAGAGAGAGAGAGAGGGAGGTAGGTACCACCTCTAGAACTCTAGGATGGGGTCCACCTCTGGTGCAAATTGTGGGACCCATAGCCTCGGAGAAGTGGATAAAAGGCTTCAAGGAAGAATATTTGAATTTCTTTCTGAAGCCATTTGAATATTCCACTTCCCCTACACCCCATCTTTTCATTCTATATATACATATATATAAACTTTATTTCAAGACAAAATACATTGGCAAAATACCTTAACAAAATACATTGAAAAGAATACAATAGGGAGTAAACAACATATATATATATATATATATATATATATATATATATATATATATATATATATATATATATATATATATATATATAATCTAAGGGAGGAGAAAGTTAAGGTGAGATATAAGCAACTATCGACAAGTATGAATAGTTCGGGGGTTGAAGAGAGTTGGGATAGTTTTAAAAATGCAGTATTAGAATGTGGGGCAGAAGTTTGTGGTTATAGGAGGGTGGGTGCAGGAGGAAAGAGGAGTGAGTGGTGGAATGAAGAAGTAAAGGGTGTGATAAAAGAGAAAAAGGTAGCTTATGAGAGGCTTTTACAAAACAGAAGTGTTAATAGAAGAGCAGAGTATATGGAAAGTAAAAGGTGAAGAGAGTGCAAAAGGAGAGCAGATGAAAGAGTGGGAGAGGCACTGTCAAGAAATTTTGTTGAAAATAGGAAAAAGTTTTGGAATGAGATAAACAAGTTTAGAAAGCCTAGGGAACAAATGGATTTGTCAGTTAAAAACAGAGTAGGGGAGTTAGTAGATGGAGAGCTGGAGGTATTGAGTAGATGGCGGGAATATTTTGAGGAACTTTTAAATGTCGATGAAGAAAGGGAGGCGGTAATTTCATGCACTGGCCAGGGAGGTACAACATCGTTTAGGAATGAAGAAGAGCAGGATGTGAGTGTGGGAGAGGTGCGTGAGGCATTACATAGAATGAAAGGGGGTAAAGCAGCTGGAACTGACGGGATCATGACAGAAATGTTAAAAGCAGGGGGGACATAGTGTTGGAGTGGTTGGTATGTTTGTTTATTAAATGTATGAAAGAGGGGAAGGTACCTAGGGATTGGCAGAGAGCATGTATAGTTCCTTTATATAAAGAGAAGGGGGATAAAAGAGATTGTAAGAATTATAGGGGAATAAGTTTACTGAGTATACCAGGTAAAGTGTACAGTAGGGTTATTATTGAAAGAATTAAGAGGTAAGACAGAGAGTAGGATCGCAGATGAGCAAGGAGGCTTTAGAGTGGGTAGGGGATGTGTAGATCAAGTGTTTACATTGAAGCATATATGTGAACAGTGTTTAGATAAAGGTAGGGAAGTTTTCATTGCATTTATGGATTTAGAAAAAGCATATGATAAAGTGGATAGGGGAGCAATGTGGCAGATGTTGCAAGTGTATGGAATAGGTAGTAAGTTACTGAATGCTGTAAAAAGTTTTTATGAGGATAGTGAGGCTCAGGTTAGGGTGTGTAGGAGAGAGGGAGATTACTTCCTGGTAAAAGTAGATCTTAGACAGGGATGTGTGATGTCACCATGGTTGTTTAATATATTTATAGATGGGGTTGTAAAAGAAGTAAATGCTAGGGAGTTGGGGAGAGGAGTGGGATTAAATTATGGGGAATCAAGTACAAAATGGGAGTTGACACAGTTACTTTTTGCTGATGATACTGTGCTTATGGGAGATACTAAAGAAAAGTTGCAAAGGTTAGTGGACGAGTTTGGGAGGGTGTGTAGAGGTAGAAAGTTGAAAGTGAACAAAGATAAGAGTAAGGTGATGAGGGTATCAAACGGTTTAGATAAAGGAAAATTGGATATCACATTGGAGAGAGGAAGTATGGAAGAAGTGAATGTTTTCAGATATCTGGGAGTTGACTTATCAGTGGATGGGTTTATGAAGGATGAGGTTAACCATAGAATTTATGAAGGAAAAAAGGTGAGTGGTGTGTTGAGGTATCTGTGGAGACAAAAAACATTATCTATGGAGGCAAAGAAGGGAATGTATGAAAGTATAGTGGTACAAACACTCTTATATGGGTGTGAAGCTTGGGTTGTAAATGCTGCAGCGAGGAGGCGGCTGGAGGCAGTGGAGATGTCCTGTCTAAGTTCAATGTGTGGTGTAAATATTATGCAGAGAATTCGGAATGTGGAAATTAGAAGGTGTGGAGTGTAGTGATACCGCTCTTGTGGAGAGCCGCAGCAGGACACAATACTGCACCACCTCAGGGGGCCCCTTACAATAACAACAAACAGTACGGAGATGGCCCAGCATGGCGTGTGGTCTCTCTCTTACACAAATACATTCGTGATGCAGATTACATGGTAAGCTTAAATATGTCGCCAGTAGCTATAGCTTTTCTGAGGACATATGCACCTTACATCACCTGTCCTGCAGCAGCAGTCATTAGATGTATTTTCTTCTGTTGCAGACATGTACCATGGATTTTGTGTTCAATAAAGCCTAGAAATGAGGCCTGTGTTTTTATCACAACATGGAGTTACTAAAAGTATTAGTCAGAGGGCTGAAGAGGGGTTGTTGAGGTGGTTTGGTCATTTAGAGAGATTGGATCAAAGTAGAATAACGTGGAGAGCGTATAAATCTGTTGGGGAAGGAAGGCGGGGTTGGAGGGAGGGGTAAAGGAGGTTTTGTGGGCGAGGGGCTTGGACTTCCAGCAAGCATGTGTGAGCGGTTAGATAGGAGTGAAAGGAGACGAATGGTTTTTGGGACCTGACGAGCTGTTGGAGTGTGAGCAGGTTAATATTTAGTGAAGGGATTCAGGGAAACTGTTATTATAGATTTAGCCTGACTTGAGCCCTGGAAATGGGAAGTACAATGCCTGCACTTTGAAGGAGGGGTCTGGGATAGTGACAGTTTGGAGGGACTATTCTAAACTGTCGTATCTGAGCGCTTCTGCAAAGACAGTGATTATGTATGAGTGAGGTGAAATTATTGAATGATGATAAAAGTATTTTTCTTTTTGGGGATTTTTTTCTCTTTGGGTCACCCTGCCTCGGTGGGAGACGGCCAACTATATATATATATATATATATATATATATATATATATATATATATATATATATATATATATATATATATATATATATATATATACCCCTTGGAGTATATACATGGTGTGGAAACTTTTTGAGTCGCTCAAGTTCCACAGGGTAAGTGTGACTATTTTCTAACCAAGAAGATAAAAATGAGCAAGATAAGTTATCCAGCGCGGTAATAATTAGCAGTGCACTCTTTCCAAGTGGCATAAACCATACCAA
>WNWK01001665.1:0-106429 GCA_009830355.1 Cherax destructor | reverse complement strand
CGCAATTTAATTTAGCCTAATCCAACTAAATAAATTTTAGACAAGTTTACAATAACTTAATAATAAACAAATATTTTTTTCGTAAGGTTCAGAATGATTTTTGCGAAATTGTTGTATACAGTTTCTTCAGTCTTGGAACAAAGGTTCATTAAATTATCTTAATACTGCGCATGTCTCGTTTCAAACAATTTCCTTGAACTGAATTTTTTATTTTGTATTAAGGTGAAACCAACATTTAAATGCAGACATTTTTAATTAGCACCTAAACTAAATTATAAACTAAAATTTACAAATTAATTAAGACTTAAAATTATGTCGCAATTCCTACCCAATGTACAAGGTATACAGGCCTAGCTGACATCAGTGACATACTACTAGTATATTGAAAGCAGCTTGTGTTATGCAGAGCATTTCGGGCAAATTAGGTCAATTTTGTCCCGGGATGTGACCCACACCAGTCTACTAACACCCAGGTACCCATTTTTTTTACTGATGGGTGAACATGGACAACCGGTGTAAGGAAACGTCCAATGTTTCCACTCTTACCAGGAACCGAACCCGGACACTCAGCGTGTGAAGCGAGAGCTTTTGCCACCAAGGAATGGAAGGCAATCAGGTTCCATTCACAGAGGACAAGTTTAATTCCTTGGTTCAAGAGCCCCTCTCCGACATTTCATGAACATCCCCGGAGGGGGTTAGGCTTAATATTTTGAGCTGGAATGACAATGAGCATCGTGCATTCTACATTCATTAATTTAACGTATTAAAGTCATGAATTTTCTAACAAGCTACTAAAATAAATTAATACAAATTTACAAAAAAAAAAAAAAAAAAATGAACATTAATCCAAACCGCCACTAGGAACCAACCAGCTGTACAGTTTAGCAGAACAGGTGTTTAGTACATACATTTACCAAACACCTGTGATGTCTGCTGCGACCAATGGCGTGGCAGCACGCTTGGTACACGTATATACTGTACACTAATCACAGTTTAGTTTAGACAATGCTCTGCTTCACGGGGCTGTTTCTTTTGTCAAAACTGTACGTACTTTCAAGCTCTCCCATTGCACTTTTTTTTTTTTTTGCCCGTGTGTAGTTCAAAAGATATTTAAGTATCCCCAAGTCAAGCACCCTCTGCCTCATTGAACGCAACAGCATGCTGAGAGGTCATAAAATTCTAATTCGAAATGCTTTGCATAACGAAGGCCTCCTATGAGTTGGGAGACGAAAGGTGACGTGTTGACTCAGATGTTAAGATAAGATTTCGTTCGGATTTTTAACCAGGAGGGTTAGCCATCCAAGATAACACAAAACCAGTGCATCAACGGGGTCTGTCTTATTTTCATTGGGGTCCTGTAATCTTGTCCCTCCCAGGATAAGACCCACAACAGTTACTAACATCCAGGTACCTACTTACAACCGGACACTGAGCAGTTATCAACTGAGCAACAGAACCTATTTTTTCCACCACGAAAGTGATCTTAAATTCTTCTATAAAAATTTGTTTTTTTAATGCTATGGCTGTTTAAATTCAGCTCGTTTATTAATTAGTAAGCTTTAGATAAAAAAAGTAATGTTTCCTAAACGGTTAAGGGATTTATGCTCGAGGGCCTAATTTCCTAGTGTTTCAGCGAAATATACCACAACAAAATATTTTTTTTTTAATTACCAACGTATGACTTAACGAAGGTTAGAAGCAGACCAAAGACGTATTTTTTCAATTAATGCACAGAACCCAATAGTTTAAAGTATATTACTAAAGTAAAATAGCAAATTTGCACCTAAATTATTTAAGAAATTTAAAATTTAAGTTGCAGTACTGGTCTTGCAAAGGGAGAGAACGAACGGCTAGGTTGGCCATGGCTAGCTAACAGCATACCAAGATCCATTGATAAGAAACATCAATATGAAAAGCAATATAGACAGGGCCTAATACCCAAAAATACTATTAAACACTATGCATCAGTTTTCACCAAACTAATAAGATAGGCCAAGCAATTTTACTATTCCAGCAGATTTTCCGAAACAAGAAAAGATAAAAAGACCTGGAAAACTCATTCTGGGCACCCACAAACTGTAAAAAACTATCATCCTGGATGACAGCCAAACTTACTTAACACTGACAAAACCTTCTACATTATGTTTGGGAACAGAACAGGCGTTGCACAACTGTACATAATGATTGACAACACTCCTATTGCTAAACACAACGAGGGCAAATTCCTGGGCCTACACCTGGAGAGCAAAATGAATTTCAGCACCCATATCAACCACATAGCAAAAAAAAAGTATCAAAAACGGTTGGTATCCTCTCCAAAATACTACGTTACTATGTACCGCAATCAGCCCTGCTCACACTACTATTCACTCATCTATCCCTACCTCACCTATGCCATATGTGCTTGGGGATCAACAGCAACAACTCACCTAAAACCAATATTAACTCAACAAAAGGCCGCAGTAATCACGCAATCCAATCCTAGGCAACACCTCGCCCCCCTCTTCAAATACCTAAATTTACTCGCTGTCCAGAACATCCACACTTACTACTGTGCAACCTACATGTATAGAACCATAAATTCCAATATTAACCCTGAACTAAAACGCTTTCTTGATAGTTGTGGCAGGACATATACACACAATACCAGACAAAAATCTGACATTCACGTGTCCGGCTAAATCTATACAAACGTTCAATGTACATTAAAGAACCTAAAATCTGGAACTCCCTACCTGAAAACTCCAAAACTGCAGACTCGGCCACCATTTTCAACACTATCATCAAAAAACTTCTCACTAACACACCCTACCATCACCTAAACACATCCTCCTCATCTACATCACACTGACCCAAAGGACAGTAAATTTAAAATCCTTAATATAGCTATTGTCTAATAAATCCGAAACTAGTCTTAAGTTTGCCTGATTTACTCCACTATTGGAGCTTTAATAGAAACTAACATGCCAAGACAAAACCATTCTTATTACTAATTTTTTTACAATCTAAACATTCTAAACTACCTCACTATGGTAAATATATTTAATCATTTGAAATTTGTATTCATATGTAATTTGTAATATAGATTAAAACCTAGTATTAAGTCTGCCCGAAATGTCTAGCTAGCATGCTAACGACCATCTTTGTAATTATAGTCCTTAGTCCTTAAAATGTAAAACACACATTGTAATTTATACAGAGAAATAAATCAATTTGAATAGGGAAGCGGAGCCGAAGCTCTCAAAATCTTCCATCAGCCCTTCCAGATACAAATGCTGCTTAAAACAGCCTCCAAGCCCTTCATCCTCTTATAACCAGATTGCCACCCTTAAGCCCCTAGAATATAAAACTTCATACCGAACTCTTTCTAGTCTAGACTCATACAAGGGTAGCCGGCAGCTCTCTGCTTCAGTTATCCACGAGCACTGGATAACGTTGGTGTCTTTTGTGAGCAAAGCTACTAGCGTCAATTTTTTTCAGGCAAGACTCATATTTGTGCTTTTTTTTTTTTTTTTTTTGGGGGGGGGGGATGCTAAATTCATATAAACGGGTTGCTGAACCTGCTATTCAAGCACTGCTGTTATTTCCATCAACATGGCTTTGAGAGTCAACATTTTCAGTGTTGTTGGGGATTAAATCAAGATGGATCAAATCTCAAAATACCTGAACATGATATTCGTTGTGCAGTTACCACGTTTTCCCTCGCATTAATGAACTTTGTCAAAAAAAAAAAAAAAAAAAAAAAAAAAAAGGTTCAACTCTCTCGTTAGTATTAGTATTTAGTTTTTAGCATATTTTGATAAGCTTTGTGTACTTTTACTTTTTAGTCGTGATTAGTGTACGTATATAACATTTATGGGACTGATCAACAAATTCAGAGTTCAGTTTATCGATGCTATCAATAGTATAAAATCCTTATATAATATCTACACAGTTTATAATAAAATATAAAATCAATATATCAATTTTTTATATTTAATTTTTAGTACATGGGAACCTGCCAGAACGTCGAAGGGGTACAGAGGTCATTCGGCACATTCATTATCTCCGGTAGTCAAGTTACAAGTCAGCCTATATTTTTTGGGTCACAGCTATATAGCAAAACTAGGTTGCACGGTCCTAAATGTAGTACCCGAGCAAAAAAATTCAGCATAACCAACAACTAAGCCAGGATCGTCAAGAGTTCCTAGTCATCTCTAGGTAAGCAAGTTTATTTAGGTACAGGTCCACATAAGTACAATTATCCTAAATAGTAACATGTGTAATTACCTAGGATAAAACAAAAAAAATCAGCTACTTAATTTTCATTGGGGTAGCCGTAGTAACCAACGTGGAAGATATGGCCTGGATCATTAGAGGCGGACTTAACTAGCAACCCTGGTAAAGCGTTCAGCTACTAATTAAAAATAGCTAAACAATTATCAAGAGGGAGTTCATGGGGAATAAATTAACCTATAGTTTTAGCCAGCTTGCTCATTGTGTAATATTTTGGGGACCGCAGCATAGGAGGGCCCAAGCCAGGATGACACTCTGGGGGAAGGGCCCAAGCCAGGATGACACTCTGGGGGAAGGGCCCAAGCCAGGATGACACTCTGGGGGAAGGGCCCAAGCCAGGATGACACTCTGGGGGAAGGGCCCAAGCCAGGATGACACTCTGGGGGAAGGGCCCAAGCCAGGATGACACTCTGGGGGAAGGGCCCAAGCCAGGGTGACACTCTGGGGGAAGGGCCCAAGCCAGGGTGACACTCTGGGGGAAGGGCCCAAGCCAGGGTGACACTCTGGGGGAAGGGCCCAAGCCAGGTGACACTCTGGGAGGGCCAAGCCAGGACCGGGCAAGGGCCACTGGGAAGGGCCCACAGATCACACTCTGGGGAAGGGCCCAAGCCAGGGTGACACTCTGGGGAAGGGCCCAAGCCAGGGTGACACTCTGGGGAAGGGCCCAAGCCAGGGTGACACTCTGGGGAAGGGCCCAAGCCAGGTGACACTCTGGGGAAGGGCCCAAGCCAGGTGACACTCTGGGGAAGGGCCCAAGCCAGAGTGACACTCTGGGGAAGGGCCCCAATGACACGGGGCCAGAGATGACACTCTGGGGAAGGGCCCAAGCCAGGATGACACTCTGGGGGAAGGGCCCAAGCCAGGATGACACTCTGGGAAGGGCCCAGCCAGAATGACACTCTGGGAAGGCCCAAGCCAGATGCACCTGGGGAAGGGCCAGCCAGGAATGACACTCTGGGGGAAGGGCCCAAGCCAGAATGACACTCTGGGAAGGGCCCAAGCCAGATGACACCTGGGGAAGGGCCCAAGCCAGGATGACACTCTGGGGAAGGGCCCAAGCCAGATGACACTCTGGGGGAAGGGCCCAAGCCAGGATGACACTCTGGGGGAAGGGCCCAAGCCAGGATGACACTCTGGGGGAAGGGCCCAAGCCAGGATGACACTCTGGGGGAAGGGCCCAAGCCAGGATGACACTCTGGGGAAGGGCCCAAGCCAGGATGACACTCTGGGGAAGAGGGGCCAGCCAAGCCAGGATGACACTCTGGGGGAAGGGCCCAAGCCAGGATGACACTCTGGGGAAGGGCCCAAGCCAGGATGACACTCTGGGGAAGGGCCCAAGCCAGGATGACACTCTGGGGAAGGGCCCAAGCCAGGATGACACTCTGGGGAAGGGCCCAAGCCAGGATGACACTCTGGGGAAGGGCCCAAGCCAGGATGACACTCTGGGGAAGGGCCCAAGCCAGGATGACACTCTGGGGAAGGGCCCAAGCCAGGATGACACTCTGGGGGAAGGGCCCAAGCCAGAATGACACTCTGGGGGAAGGGCCCAAGCCAGAATGACACTCTGGGGGAAGGGCCCAAGCCAGAATGACACTCTGGGGGAAGGGCCCAAGCCAGAATGACACTCTGGGGGAAGGGCCCAAGCCAGAATGACACTCTGGGGGAAGGGCCCAAGCCAGAATGACACTCTGGGGAAGGGCCCAAGCCAGGATGACACTCTGGGGAAGGGCCCAAGCCAGGATGACACTCTGGGGAAGGGCCCAAGCCAGGATGACACTCTGGGGAAGGGCCCAAGCCAGGATGACACTCTGGGGAAGGGCCCAAGCCAGGATGACACTCTGGGGAAGGGCCCAAGCCAGGATGACACTCTGGGGAAGGGCCCAAGCCAGGATGACACTCTGGGGGAAGGGCCCAAGCCAGGATGACACTCTGGGGAAGGGCCCAAGCCAGGATGACACTCTGGGGAAGGGCCCAAGCCAGGATGACACTCTGGGGAAGGGCCCAAGCCAGGATGACACTCTGGGGAAGGGCCCAAGCCAGGATGACACTCTGGGGAAGGGCCCAAGCCAGGATGACACTCTGGGGAAGGGCCCAAGCCAGGATGACACTCTGGGGGAAGGGCCCAAGCCAGGATGACACTCTGGGGGAAGGGCCCAAGCCAGGATGACACTCTGGGGGAAGGGCCCAAGCCAGGATGACACTCTGGGGGAAGGGCCCAAGCCAGGATGACACTCTGGGGGAAGGGCCCAAGCCAGGATGACACTCTGGGGGAAGGGCCCAAGCCAGGATGACACTGGGGGAAGACTTAAAAATCTAAAGATAGAATAAAATCTTTAAAAACTTGGGTGACTTTCTATGAAATTTCTTATCACTGTTTACTTTTTGTCTTGTGCAGTGGAGATATTAAAACTTAGTGCCTAAGAGACAAGATCTTTCTTTATATAACCTTTCGTAATATTAGCCACCATTCATTCAAGAGCTGTCTTGTCAGGGGTTCACTGTCATCACAAGTCTTTAAACCGCTAGTCTCGCCCATTTTAAGACGCAGGCACTGAATTTTCAAAGGTTTAAATAAAATTCCTTAAATTTAGATAGCGTAAAGATGTTACAAAATAAAGACGCATTTGCCTATTAGATTGAGAATATTAACATTCTAATGATAGTTTACATGCAATTCATAATTTCGTGACGCCGAAATTCAGTGAATAAATACAATACACAGAAAAGTAGTTAGACTGTTGGGTTTAGTCCTGACTTTCTCTTCTCCTTCAGCTCTTCCTCTCACCGGCTATTCTTCTTGTCCCCACTTCCCCCTCGCCCCTAGTGGGTCATTACCTGTGAGTCTGAACTGAACTGATACGCAGAACATGTGAAGTGGTCAAGACATTTATTAGGGAAACGTTTCGCCACAAGTGGCTTCATTCCTTAGTTTTCTTCATAAATGTATCAGTGGATTCGTGTCTTACCTACAATTTACCGGTATCACCACTTCACCATACCAATTTTAAACTAGCGGAACGGACAGGAACCCATCCTGGAATACCTGGAGGGTGTTCCGCGCGGCCCTGTCCAGCACTGGCTTGTTAATTTTAGGACTGGGTTGCCATGGGTGTGACTTTGTAAATGGTCCAAGTCGGGCCGAAACATCGTCGTAAGTTCCTCTCTTTCTATATGTGCGGGTTGTGTGTGTATGATTCAATTTTTGTTCGTTCCGAGTTGATTATACATGTCAGTGCATGAATAGAAAAGTGCAGTCTGAATCTAACGTCAATTTTAAAATTCAGGCTTTTGTGTTACTACACAGGCGAGTTTGTTCCCGCAGGAGAGACTATTACTGTACATCTTTATATAGCATACGTGGAAGACATCCAGGGACCTCCAAACACGTATTTCAGAACAATATAATAATAATATAATATTTTTATTTCGATGCATGTTACAAGTGTACATTGTTAATGGTAGTTACAATTACAAAACTAATGCAAGGAGAGCCACTGGCATGCCATGGGATTAGGGGCAGCTTATTCTAAAGACTTATTCACTAAGTACTTAATGCTAGAGAAATTGATTGAGTTTATTCTAGTTATGTATTATTTCAAATTAATATATGATTATACATACTATTAAAAGACAATACTAGAGAAATTGGTTGAGTTTAATCTAGTTGTGTATTTTATTTCAAGTTACAATATGTTGATGCTATACTAGTATAATAGCAATACTAGAAAAAAATATTGAGTATCTTCTAGTTATATATTTTATTTCAAATTAACAAAATGATACTATACTATTTTAAATGACAATTAACAAAATGATGATACTATACTATTTTAAATGACAATTATGATGATATGAAATTACAACAAGTGTTAAGGAGGATGACAATATAAAACTGAGATTATCTTAAGTAAAATAACATTGGGTTTGAAAGTTTGTTACAGTATGAGTATTTAGTATAGGGTGAGTAGGTGATTTTTGAGAAGAGTCTTGAATTGATCTAAGGAATGCCTGCGTTCAACACTTTCACAGCCATTTAAGCACCTACAGACGCAAGACTCATCGCCAGGAAGACTCAGTACCGCAGAATTTTGGAATCGCTTATCTGTATATCTAACAGTTTAAACCAGAACAAGGGCTTTTATAACAGCTGAACCCATTGCCAGGAAACTTCATTATCCTACATAACATACACACCCTCCCTTCCCGTGCAGGTTTATCTCAGATTCAACATACACAACATTCTCGACCAGCCCTTGCAGGTCTGTGTCTACCCTATGTATACTCATGTACTCTAAATTTACCCAGGTACCCAACCACCCTATCCAGGGTTTAGAGACAATGATAGTGGAACGCTCAGGGACTACAAGACCCTGATCGCGGCCACATAACGAATTAGATAATCTCCTTAGAGATCCTCATATTTAGGATTAAGACCCGTGTCAGAACGCAGTTCCTGACGACTATCAATTTACGCAGATACATTAGTGACTTGATAAATCCCAGTGTTAGCAAAACGTAGCCAATACAGGATCACATGATACTGTATTGGTTTATTTTCCCATCGTGTATTTTATACCTTTTATCTCCATCGTATAGCATGTGTATTGTGTAGTTCATGAATAATATACCGCTGGGAACAAACACACGGTATCCTTGCCAACACCTGCCTATACTCCCACAAGAACAGCCAATAATATTGCGAGACGTTGCATTACTGATAAGAGGTAGGGAGGGAATCAGGATCGTGTATCAATTTTATTTCTACAAGTACAAGGTATACAGGCCTAGCTGACATCAATGACATACTACTAGTATATAGAAAGCCGCTTATGCTCTCAGAGCATTTCGGGCAAATTAAGTCAGTTTTGTCCCAGGATGCGACCCACATCAGTCTACTAACTCCCAGGTACCCATTTTACTGATGGGTGAACATAGACAACCGGTGTAAAGAAGCACGCCCAGTGTTTCTACCCTCGCTGGGAATCGAACGTGTGAAGCGGAGCTTTAGCCACCAGGCCACAGGGCACCAGTAATCAAAGGGGAAACGCTAAACTAAAGACATACAACACTTGGGGAATGAGGAAAAAAGTTCGATCCAAGGAAGGGGAGGGTAAGTCCACTTCCTTCCGGCTCTTGAGGGAGGGGTATTATTATTACAATTACAACTAAGCAATCTCACAGGAGTCATATAGCTTAAATAGATGCAGAATTAATAGTTTTTTTTTACCATAAATTCTGACTTAAAACATTTACTATCATTATTTTACTATCAGTGTACTACTATAACTTTTAAAACTACTAAGCCACATTTTCCAATCGACTTAGCCTTCAATTTTAAATAAATTATAAAAACCACCTCTAGACCACAAAAAATGTTGTATATTTTGAAGGGTTCAGTAAATTGAAGGTGCTGTCACGGGGGCGTTAGATAGCTGCCCTCACTCCACCTACAAGTTTTAACGTCCACAGAAACATAATAAATACAGTAATTATATTACCTCGACCCTGGCCTTAGCAACCTCCTTCTCCCGCAGTTGTTGGTCCTGAGCCGCAGCCGCAGGGGTACACAAGAGACCCAGCAGCAGCAGGAAGTAGAATGTACCGTCCATCATGGTGGCTCAGCTGGGACTGACTCGACTAGGCTAGTGCCGCCAGTAACCATTCACTCCACATTATCCAACGCTAAATGCTATTATATTGATACATATATTTTGCCATACCAGTAATCACTCTGTTTAGTAATAAAAATAAATACCTATGTAAAAATAGTTGTTATTGTTTATTGGGTTTTATATCGAAATTAAATGATATAGCATCTGATATTCTCATCAAAATTACTTAAAAAAATTATTGAATTAGTTTTACACGGTAGATACGTAAAATTTTTGTGCATAATTATTTAAATGGTGATTAATGTTCGTAATATTTTTTTTTCTACCGAAGGAATATTTCATTGCATTTTATAACGTCTCGTTTGAGTACATAAACAAAACATGTCTCTCATATGCGCAAGTAAGTGCAGTTTAAAATGCCATTTCCCATGAAAGTACATACAATTAATACGTTTATTTCTCTGCAGAAACACACACAGTAACTCCTGATATGGGCGAGGTGATTACTTTGGTGTAATAAGAGACAGTTAGAGTGTGAAGTGTATGTGAAGGTGATCACCGTTGACCGCCTCTTCACTGCTTCATGTTATAATACAGCACAATAACTCTCCCTCATGGCCCTCTGGGCACACCCTATACCTCATTTATAACATTTTTCTCACTCATTTGTGAGAGACTGCCGTCAAGCGGGGTATCTTGGGTTGATGACGGGCTTTACATCCAAAGAACTGGTGCTACCCTACCTTGGATTAAGCCTATTACCTACCATTTCCGAGACACTATAACCCCTACAGGTTTAGTACTCCCTCATAAAGTAATAACTGTGTGAGCTTCGTCGTGATTGAATGCTTTAACTGGTAAAATGCTGCTGCTGAGCACATCCTTCAAGGAAGGGTGATAGATGCCTTGATGCTGGTAAAAGGCTTTTGATTCAAGGAATTGGAGCTACCCTGTTTTTCCCTGGATCAAACCTGATTACCTCCTATTCCCTAGCCACTGTGACCCTTACATATATAATGTTTTCCCATGAATATAATAGTGTGAGCTGGTATTTCAAAACGGGAGTACAATGAAATTAGTTCTGAGCTTACCACAGCCACATATGCTTTCACATCATGAAACAAGCCCAGTGCTACTGGGTACATGATGTTTGAAGGTTTGTTGGGCCAGTGGTTAGAAATTCGTGAATTTTGACTCGCTTCTCATGAAGCGGGCTAAAATAACATGGGTTTGAGCCCCAACTAGCAGCAGTTTGTTAATATACAGACACGCCCCACTTTACAAATCTTTGCATTACAGCGTTTTGCTAATACAGTGGAACCCCAGATTTCGTACTTAATCCGTTCCAGAAGGTCGGTCTAAATCCAAAACGTACGAAAACCAAAGTAATATTTCCCATAAGAAATAATGTAAATCCAATTAATCCATTTCAGACACCCAAAAGTATTAACAAAAAATACATTTTATAGAGAATAACTATACTTTTACATACAGAAAACAATGAGAAATAAATATAATGGACTAATGAAATGGATAAATGGAAGACAGCGAGGAGGGGAGAGGGAGGAGAGTTTATTGTTTGGAGACAGGACAAAATAGTACTTGAATATGACGCTAATATCAACTCTACGGCTTATTTATCAATCACAATTCATCTGACATAATAAACAATATTAATAACATAGAAACATGATATATACAGTGGACCCCAGCATAACGAGCAAAATTCATTCCAGAAGCCTGCTCAAGTGCCATTACCGAACGAATTTACTTCCTTAAGAAATAATCTCACGTAGGTTAGTCTATTTCAGACCCCCAAAAATACACTTCTACAAGCACTTACAATATTATACTTACATAATTGTACGATTTCCGGGGTGCTCGTTAGGCGGGGGTCCACTGTACTCTAGAATGAATGTCATTACGTATGTGATTAGTGGTGTCTGTGGCAGCTGCCATTCTCTTTCCTGCTGTGACTAACTGCACTACATCACAGTTTCATAAGGAAAATATTGAAATATTGTATAAAAACATAATAGAGAATGTAAAGAAATAAAGTGGTTATTGTATGTATGCTATAGTACACACTTACCTTGGAGGAGATGCTGGCAGAGGTTTAGGGCAGCGTATGTTGTCAGTGGCCATATAAACCTCCAACAACATTGGAGGATTTAGTTTTGTGTCGTCCTTTTTCTATCGCTTAATCGCTTAACTTACTTGCTACACTCTTAATGCTACACTTTATCGCTGGCTGGCGCTATAGCCTTTATCGAATTCACTGAAGAATTCTATTGTGTTTCTTGCCTTCTTTATCAAAGGGCTGGCACTCTGAACTTTCTTTGGCCCCATGGTGGCTTATTTAGCAGTTGCAAGCACAAAAACAATGGATTATTGCGAAATGTTTCGGTTGAATGTGCGGAGTAATGTTTACTCAATGAGTAACAAAGGCAGACTGAGTCACAAACATATGAGCGGACTCATCTGATATGTACGATTTCCGGGTGAAGGTACAAAATTCAGACCAAAATTTCGCCCAAAAAAGTGTTCTAAATCCGAATTGTATGATACAGTGGTCCCTCGGTTTTCGTGCATCTCCAAACTCAAACATTTATGTAAGTGTATTTTCGTAAGTGCTGTTGCAAGTGTATTTTTTGGGGTTTGAAATAGACTAACCTACGTGACATTATTTCTTAAGGAAGTAAATTCGTTTGGTAATGGCACTTGAGCAGCATTCTGGAACGAATTTTCGGCGAAAACCGAGGGACCACTGTATTTGGACCGTACGAAAACCGGAGTTCCACTGTACAGCGGTTTTTAATTATGCCCATGCTTCATTTATTCAGACTTCCTACAATAAATATATTACCACTCACTATAAGCTAAGGGGCCCCTTAACGGTTTGACATCAACCTTAACCTGCTATATAAGCTCCCCCTCTGTGTGTGTGTGTGTGTGTGTGTGTATTTTAATATCAAGCTATTGATTTTTTTAATTTCTCAGCACTAGTCATGGACCAAGCCATAGGGGGCATTGTGTCCCAGAACATCCTTTAGGTATACTGCAACTTGAAATATATTCAATGTACTTTTAGTGTACAGTATTCTGGAATCAAATGAAACACTACTGACAACATTGAAAAACACTACAGAGCAAGCTTCTTTTGGGGCAGTGTTTCAATGTTAGAGTTTTATTAAATTTATGAAGCTCTAGCTGAGTGAAATATCTCAATAAAAGCATGTGTTGAAGAAATATGTCTTTTTCTATATTACCCTGTTGGCCATTATTCAATTTATTCTTAATGAAAGATTTCAATCAAAAATTAAAGCTTTTGTCCTTTTTAGTAAGCAGTGAAGTGCCAGATCAGCCAGTGGTGTCACCACTGTCTGGTGCTGTCTTTGAACGCCGCCTGCTTGAAAAATACATTGCGGAGAATGGCACAGATCCTATTACCAACAAAGAACTTACGGTAGACCAGCTGATTGAACTTAAAGGTATGTTCATTATTGTTTTCAGTATACTTTAAGTGGTAAGTGTTTACTCCCACCTTGGTAAATGATTTGTTAATACTGTTGTCATTGAATGTTACAATTACAATGATCCATTACTAGTTGCTTATTCTTTAGAAATTATTTCTATTAAATTATTGTTCAATTTATGTCTAAATTGTGTGCTATTACAAGTACAGTGGTACCTCGACTTACGATATTAATCCGTCAGAGAGGGCATATCTTAAGGCAAAACAATCGTTACTTGAATCAGTTTTCCCCATAAGAAATAATGGAAATAAATTTAATCCGTCCAAGACTTCCAAAAGTAGTTAAATAAAATATTTTTTAGAACTTTTTGACATTAAATAATACACAATTTAATGAAGAATACCTAAATACACATGTAAATATTGTACAATAACATGTCACTTACATTTATTGAAGAGTTGTTGATGTGTGGAGGACGGGAGGAGGGGAGAAGGTGGAGTAGTATGCTAGTGTTTGGAAGGGGAATCCCCTTCCATTAACACTGCAGGTACCAAGTTCTTTTCTGGGGTTACTTCCCATTTCTTTTAATGCCACTAGGACCAGCTTGAGAGTCACTGGACCTCTTTCTAACAATAAATTTGTCCAGGGAGCTCTGTGTCTGGCGATTCTTTAAAACATCTCTGAAGTGGGACACCACAGTGTCATTGTACAGGTTGCCAGCACGGCCTGCAACAGCATGGTTAGGGTGATATTCATCCATAAATGCTTGCACCTTGCTCCACATTCCACAAATCTCTTTAATCACTGAAGAAGGCAATTTCTTCCATCTCTGTTCCACCTCCTCCTCCTCCTCTGAACCATTGTCCTGACCACTGGTCTCTTGTTCCAGTTGCTGTTGAAGCTCTTGCAGATCTTCAGTGGTTAGCTCTTCCTTGTGCTCCTCCACCAACTGTTCCACATCCTCACCACTCACCTCTAACCCCATAGACTTGCCCAATTCCACAATTTCTTCCACAACAGGCTCAGGGTTCTGAGGCTCAGCTCCAAAACCTTCAAAATCCCTCTCTAGGACACAGTCTGGCCACAATTTTCTCCAGGCAGAGTTCAAAGTCCTGGTAGTCACTCCCTCCCAAGCCTTACCTATAAGGTTTACACAATGCAGCATATGGAAATGTTTTTTCCAAAATTCTCTTAGGGTTATATTCATGTCTGTGGTCACATCAAAGCACTTTTGAAACATTGCTTTGGTGTAGGGTTTTTTAAAGTTGGAAATGACCTGCTGGTCCATGGGCTGGAGGAGAGGAGTGGTATTAGGGGGCAAGAACTTCACTTTGATGAATTTAAACTCCTCCACAATTTTCTCTACCAAGTTTGGAGGATGACAAGGAGCATTGTCCATTATCAGGAGGCACTTAAGTGGCAAATTATTGTCCAATAGATATTTCTTCACACTGGGGCCAAACACGCCATTGAACCAATCTAAGAAAATGTCCTTTGTGATCCATGCCTTTTTGTTAGACTTCCACATCACACACAAGTTAGACTTGCTGACACCGCATCTGCCAAACACTCGGGGATTTTCAAAAAGATCACCAGTAAAGGCTTCACTTTGCAATCACCACTGGCATTAGCACAAAGCATCAAAGTTAGCCTGTCTTTCATAGGCTTATGTCCTGGCTGTGCCTTTTCCTCCTGAGTAATGTAGGTCCTGTTGGGCATTTTCTTCCAAAACAGGCCTGTTTCATCACAATTAAACACTTGTTGGGGGAGGAATTGTTCAGCCTCTATGTACTCCTGGAATTCAGGCACATATTTTTCAGCCGTAATTTTGTCAGAACTGGCTGCCTCACCATGCCTCACAACACTATGTATGCCACTTCGATTCTTAAATTTGTGAAACCAGCCTCTGCTGGCTTTAAATTCGCTCACTTCAGCACTCGTTGCAGGCATTTTCTTAACGAGATCATCATGCAACTGTCTTGCTTTTTCACATATTATTGCCTCCGAAACAGTATCTCCTGCTAACTGTTTCTCGTTGATCCACACCAACAACAACCTTTCCACATCTTCCAGCACTTGTGGTCTGTGTTTTGTGATCACAGATGAACCTTTTTGCAACAACAGCTTCCTTGATTTTACGTGAATTTTTCTTGGCCACAATGGTAGCGATGGTAGAAAAGGGTTTACCATACAGCCTGGCCAGCTCACTGATACGCACTCCACTTTCATATTTTTCTATTATCTCCTTCTTCAGTTCTATCGTACATGTATTTCTGTTCCTCTTTGCCACAGGCTTACCACTAGGATCTTTCCTTGGACCCATGGTAGCTTATTTAGCAGTTACAAGCACTAAAAACAGTGGAATAATGACAATACTATACTGGTATGAATGCGTGGGTGTGGGTGGGTGGTCGCTCTCGCTTGTAAACAATAGCACACTGACGCTCATTGGAGTGCGCGCTCAGCTGAGCGCCACGCGGACACGTCCGGTACGAATGTCGTTACACGAAGCAAACATCGTTACTCGCAATCAATTTTTTTACGTTATAAATATCGTTACTCAAAAATAACGTAAGATGACAGCATCGTAACACGAGGTATGACTGTATTACACTGAGTAATTGTCTGTTTTCTTTTCCCAGTGGTTCTATTAATTGATAGTCCTTAATTAAAATAAATTTGGTATATAGCCTGTATATCTGCTGAATATATATAATGAGTTTAATTTGCTAACTACAGTATTTTCTTTTATGATAGTGCCACCTGTGGCTAAACCAAAACCTCCAAGTGCCACAAGTATTCCAGCTATTCTAAAGGCCCTTCAAGATGAGTGGGACGCTGTAATGCTTCATTCCTTCACCCTCCGCCAGCAGCTTCAGACAGCTCGCCAAGAACTAAGGTGAAATATTTCTATGTTCATAATTATATTTGCCATTCTCTTGTCTACCTTTTTTATTGTAAGAAGTAAGGTAGAACATTGTGCATCATTGTCTCCTAATATCAGTGTTATATGTTGATACAAAGATATTCTTCCACAACACCAGAGGACTTCATCATGTTTTCTATGTGCACCTAAATAATTTACTTTTTGAGATCAATGCCAGTATTTCATCTGCACTCTCTGGAAAGGCATAGAATTGGGGGGATATGATTGAAGTGTATAAATGGAAGACAGGTATAAGTAAAGGGATGTAAATAATGTGTTAAAAATATTGAACCAAGACAGGACTTGCAACAGTGGGTTCAAGTTGGAAAAATTTAGATTTAGTAAAGATGTAGGAAAGCATTGGTTTGGTAATAAAGTTGTGGATGAGTGAAACAAACTCCCGAGTAGTCACCAAGGCAAAATTCTTGAGTAGCTTTAAAAATAGGTTAGACAAGTACATCTAGCTACTACTTACATGTAGGTTACACTACACAGGCATGCACATGCATATATATACATACACACATCTATGTTTTTCTTCTTTTTCTTAATAGCTCTTGTTCTTCTTTATTTCCTCTATTGTCCATGAGGAAGTGGAAAAGAATTCTTCCTCCGTAAGCTATGCGTGTCGTATAAGGCGACTAAAATGCCGGGAGCAATGGGCTAGTAACCCCTTCTCCTGTACACACTTACTAAAAAAACGAATAAGAAAGGCTTTTTAAAACTGGGATGTTTGAATGTGCGTGGATGTAGTACGGATGATAAGAAAGAGATGATTGCTGATGTTATGAATGAAAAGAAGTTGGATGTCCTGGCCCTAAGCGAAATAAAGCTGAAGGGGGTAGGCGAGTTTCAGTGGGGAGAAATAAATGGGATTAAGTCAGGAGTATCTGAGAGAGTTAGAGCTAAGGAAGGGGTAGCAATAATGTTGAAGGACCAGTTATGGAAGGAGAAGAGGGAATATAAATGTGTAAATTCAAGGATAATGTGGATTAAAATAAGGGTCGGATGCGAAAAGTGGGTTATAATAAGCGTGTATGCACCTGGAGAAGAGAGGAGTGTATAGGAGAGAGAGATATTTTGGGAGATGTTAAGCAAATGTATAGGAACTTTTGAACCAAGTGAGAGAGTAATTGTAGTAGGGGACCTAAATGCCAAAGTAGAAGAAACATGTAGAGAGGGTGTGGTAGGTAAGTTTGGGGTGCCAGGTGTAAATGAAAATGGGAACCCTTTGATTGAACTTTGTATAGAAAGGGGTTTAGTTATTTTAAGAAAAAGAGGATAAATAAGTATACAAGATATGATGTAGGGCGTAATGACAGTAGTTTGTTGGACTATGTCTTGGTAGATAAAAGACTGTTGAGTAGACTTAAGGATGTACATGTTTATAGAGGGGCCACAGATATATCAGATCACTTTTTAGTTGTAGCTAAAGTGGGAGTAAAAGGTAGATGGGATACAAGGAAAATAGAAGCAGTAAGTAAGAGAGAGGTGAAGGTTTATAAACTAAAAGAGGAGGCAGTTAGGGTAAGATATAAACAACTATTGGAGGATAGATGGGCTAATGAGAGTGTAGGCAATGGGGTCGAAGATGTATGGAGTAGGTTAAAGAATGTAGTGTTAGAGTGTTCAGCAGAAGTTTGTGGTTACAGGAAAGTGGGTGCGGGAGGGAAGAAGAGTGATTGGTGGAATGATGATGTAAAGAGAGTAGTAAGGGAGAAAAAGTTAGCATATGAGAGGTTTTTACAAAGTAGAAGTGATGCAAGGAGGGAAGAGTATATGAAGAAAAAAAGAGAGGTTAAGAGAGTGATCAAGCAATGTAAAAAGAGAGCAAATGAGAGAGTGGGTGAGATGTTATCAACAAATTTTGTTGAAAATAAGAAAAAGTTTTGGAGTGAGATTAATAAGTTGAGGAAGCCTAGGGAACAAATGTATTTGACAGTTAAAAATAGGAGAGGAGAGTTATTAAATTGAGAGTTAGACGTATCGGGAAGATGGAGGGAATATTTTGAGGAGTTGTTAAATGTTGATGAAGACAGGGAAGCTGTGATTTCGTGTATGGGGCAAGGAGGAATAACATCTTGTAGGAGTGTGGAAGAGCCAGTTATGAGTGTGGGGGAAGTTCGTGAGGCAGTGGGTAGAATGAAAGGGGGTAAAGGAGCCGGGATTGATGGGATAAAGGTAGAAATGTTAAAAGCAGGCGGAGATATAGTTTTGGAGTGGTTAGTGCTATTATTTAATACATGTATGGAAGAGGGTAAGGTACCTAGGGACTGGCAGAGAGCGTGTATTGTTCCTTTGTATAAAGGCAAAGAGGACAAAAGAGAGTGCAAAAATTATAGGGGAATAAGTCTGTTGAGTATACCAGGTAAAGTGTATGGTAGAGTTATTATTGAAAGAATTAAGAGTAAGACGGAGAGCAAAATAGCAGATGAACAAGGTGGCTTTAGGAAAGGTAGGGGGTGTGTAGACCAAGTGTTTGCAGTAAAAATATGGTGAACAGTATTTGGATAAGGGTAAAGAGGTTTTTGTGGCATTTATGGATCTGGAAAAGGCATATGATAGGGTGGATAGGGGGGCAATGTGGCAGATGTTGCAGGTGTATGGAATAGGAGGTAGGTTACTGAAAGCAGTGAAGAGCTTTTATGAGGATAGTGAGGCTCAGGTTAGAGTGTGTAAGAGAGAGGGAGATTATTTCCCAATAAAAGTAGGCCTTAGACAAGGATGTGTGATGTCACCATGGTTGTTCAATATATTTATAGATGGGGTTGTAAGAGAAGTGAATGCGAGGGTCTTGGCAAGAGGTGTGGGGTTAAAAGACAAAGAATCAAATACAAAGTGGGAGTTGTCACAGTTGCTATTTGCTGATGACACTGTGCTTTTGGGAGATTCTGAAGAGAAGTTGCAGAGGTTGGTGGATGAATTTGGTAAGGTATGTAAAAGAAGAAAATTGAAAGTGAATATAGGAAAGAGTAAGGTGATGAGGATAACAAAAAGATTAGGTGACGAAAGATTGGATATCAGATTGGAGGGAGAAAGTATGGAGGAGGTGAATGTATTCAGATATTTGGGAGTGGACATGTCAGCAGATGGGTCTATGAAGGATGAGGTGAACCATAGAATTGATGAGGGGAAAAGGGTGAGTGGTGCACTTCGGAGTCTGTGGAGACAAAGAACTTTGTCCATGGAAGTAAAGAGGGGAATGTATGAGAGTATAGTTATACCAACACTCTTATATGGGTGCGAAGCATGGGTGATGAATGTCGCAACGAGGAGAAGGCTGGAGGCAGTGGAGATGTCATGTCTGAGGTCAATGTGTGGTGTGAATATAATGCAGAGAATTCGGAGTTTGGAAATTAGGAGGAGGTGCGGGATTACCAAAACTATTATCCAGAGGGCTGAGGAGGGGTTGTTGAGGTGGTTCGGACATGTAGAGAGAATGGAACGAAATAGAATGACCTCGAGAGTGTATAAATCTGTAGTGAAGGGAAGGCGGGGTAGGGGTCGCCCTAGGAAAGGTTGGAGGGAGGGGGTAAAAGAGGTTTTGGGTGCGAGGGGCTTGGATTTCCAGCAAGCATATGTGTGCGTATTTGATAGGAGTGAATGGAGACAAATGGTTTTTAATACTTGACGTGCTGTTGGAGTGTGAGCAAAGTAACATTTATGAAGGGATTCAGGGAAACCGGCAGGCCGGACTTGAGTCCTGGAGATGGGAAGTACAGTGTCTGCACTCTGAAGGAGGGGTGTTAATGTTGCAGTTTTATAACTGTAGTGTAAAGCACCCCTCTGGCAAGACAGTGATGGAGTGAATGATGATGGAAGTTTTTCTTTTTCGGGCCACCCTGCCTTGGTGGGAATCGGTCGATGTGTTAATAAAAAAAAAATAAGTACATGAGTGGGTGTGGGTGGGTGAGTTGGACCTGCTTAACTTGGGCCAGTAGGCCTGCTGCAGTGCTCCTTTCTTAAGTGAGTGTGACTTGGGCCTGCTTAGCATGGGCCAGTAGGCCTGCTGCTGTGCTCCTTCTTATGTTTTTATAATCATTGGAAGGAGGGGGCAAAGAAGGTTTTGTGTGCAAGGGGCTTAGACTTCCAGCTAGCATGCATAAGTGTGTTAGATGTGAGCGAGTGGAGGCAAGTGGTTCTTATGACTTGATGTGCTGTTGGAGTGGGAGCAAGGTAACATTTATGAAGGGATTCAGGGAAATCGGTTAGCCAGACTTGAGTCCTGGAGGTGGTAAGTATAGTGCCTGCACTCTGAAGTAGGGGTGGAGATATGTTGCAGTTTTTGAGCTATAGTATCTGCACTCCTCTGGCAAGATAGTGATGAGGTGAGTGATGATGAAAGTGTTTCTTAATTTTTTGGGTCACCCTGCCTCGTTGGGAAATGGCCAATATGTTAAAAATCATTCTCAAAGTAATGCATTTTTTAACACCTTTCTTTCATCAGCTCATTGACTACACGTGCACTTCTTGTTATATGGTTGTCCTCTCTACCCTGTGCCTCCTGCACACTCAACATTGTTGAATGGTTGCATAGGTGTCTCTCACCAAAGAGGCCTGAGGATCATTTCTTAAGGTTATTTTATAATAATCATGTTTGTCTAATGTTTCCTTAATTGTAATTTATTTAAATATGAGTTATGATGAAAGGCTGAAAGCCATAATAATGCCCATGCTGGCCAATAGGTGGCAAAGAGTAGACATGACAACATGACATGAACAATCAGATTTTTTATTATCTGCATCAGGGATAATGAGGCCACAGTTTTAAACTGAGAAGAAAAGGGGGCGAAAGGTATATATTCACTAGGAATTTTTTCTTCACATACGGAGTGGTACTTCATGGGAAAGTGGAGAAGAATCCTTCCTCCATAAGCCATGCTTATCATAAGAGGCAACTGAAATGTCGATAGTAAGGGGCTAGTAACCCATTCTGTATAAATTAATAAAGGTTAAAAAAAGAAAAACTCATTACTTCTTTTTTGGGTCACCCTGACTTAGTGGGAAACTGCCAGTGTGTTAAAAATAATATGGAGTTCTGGTAGATCAGTGGAATGAATTACAAGAGGATGTACAGTAATAAGTGCTTTAACCATTGAATTTTTTTAAAAATTATAAGATGAACAAGTTATTGAAGATAGAACACCATGAGCAATCCTGTAACTACCAATAGGTGATTATATAAATAGGTAATTACTAGTTTCATTTATATGTTCCTTACTATTCTTTCGTCATCCATTTTTGCATGTTTTTATCCCATCATGTTAAAAAACACTCTTGACCTCTTGCCTGTAAAGACGTGTATTTTTGGCTTTCATGTTTTTGTTAAAAAAATCAGTCCAGAAAGGTGAATATTTTAGATACGTTTTGCCAGTAAAAAAATAATATAAGTATTGTGGTACCAACACTGTTATATGGGTTTGAAGCATGGGCTTTGAATGTTGCAGTGAGGAAGAAGCTGGAGGCAGTATAAATGTCGTGTTTAGGGGTAACGTGTGGTATGAATATTATGCAGAGAATTCTTGAGTTTGGAGAGTAGGAGGAGGTGTAGAATTACAAAAAGTATTATTCAGAGGGCTGAGGAAGGGTTGTTGAAGTGGTTTTGGATATTTAGAGGGGATGGAGAAAAATAGAATGACTGGCAAATATCCTGCTAGTGGGATGGATTGTGAAGGACCTGCCTAGTATGGGCCAACAGGCCTGCTGCAGTGTTTCTCCTTTCTTATGTTCTTATGTTAGGAGGGTGTATAAATCTGGGGTGGAGGGAAGGAGGGTACGGGTCACTAGGAAAGACTAGAGGGAGTGGGTAAGGAGGTTTTAAGTGAGCATGTTAGGAGAGAATTGTGTGAGCATGTTAGGAGAGATTGGAGGGAAGTGGATTTTATGATTTGGCATGTTGTTGGAATGTGGGCAGTACAGTGTCTTCGCTCTGAAAGGGGTGGGAATGTTGTGGTGTAGAGGGTCATCTGAACTGTGATGTTGGTGCCCTTCTTGCAAGACTGTAATTGAATGAGTAACAGTGAATGTATTTTCTTTTTTGTGGGGCACCCTGCCTCGGTGGGAGATGGCTGGAGTGTTAAAAAAAATCAAGAAATGTAAATTAATTGTATCCTCATATTTTACATGTTACATTGAGTTCTTTGCTATAATTGGACAACCTGTGGCTACAGTCTTTCATTTTGAGGAAGCTTGTTTAGTAAAACTCATGTAAATTAAGTCTCAAATTTGTAACAAAATTTATTACATTCCATAGTCATGCTCTGTATCAGCACGATGCTGCTACCCGTGTGATCGCTCGTCTTAACAAAGAAGTAACTGCTGCTCGTGAGGCCCTAGCAACTCTCAAACCCCAGGCTGGTATTGCACCAGCTGCCCCTGCTGGACCTACAATTGTAAGTTAATGCCTTCTTTTGCTTCCTGATTTATTAATGCCTGCCATTTTAAATATGTACATATGCTGTTTTTATTTTTATGAAAGTTAAAATTATTTGAGAATTTCACCAAATTACTAATTTTATAAGCATTTGGAGGCAAAGAAGGGAATGTACAGTTGATTTTTTTTTTATGTGATTAGGGGAACGAAGGACATGAGATTAAGCTCGAGTCCAATTCAAGCGGTAAATCATGAGGAAGAGGAAATAGAGAGTACCACTCCAGAAATTAATGTGAGCAGAAAGTATATGGGTGTGAAGCATGGGTTGCAAATGCTGCAGCGAGGAGGTGGCTGGAGGCAGTGAATTTGTCCCGTCTAAGGGCAATGTGTGGTGTAAATTAGGGATGTATCGGATGTGAAAATTTAGATATCCAGGATGTGGATGTGTATACGGATGTCTTACTTACTCATTCTACGGTTGCGAATGCGGATGTAAGAAATTGTGCGGATGTTCCGCGGATTTTGGATGCGGATGTACGTATATGCGGATATCTGTTTGCTGTGAAATACGGATGCGGATACGGATGTAAGAAATTGTGCGGATGTTCCGTGGATGCGAATATCCGATACATCACTAGTGTAAATATTATGCAGAGAATTCGGAGTGTGGAAATTAGGAGGAGGTGTGGAGTTACTAAAAGTATATGTCAGAGGGCTGAAGAGGGGTTGTTGAGGTGGTTTGGTCATTTAGAGAGAATGGATCAAAGTAGAATGACTTGGAGAGCATATAAATCTGTAGGGGAAGGAAGGCGGGGTAGGGGTCGTCCTCGAAAAGGTTGGAGGGAGGGGGTAAAGGAGGTTTTGTGGGCGAGGGGCTTGGATTTCCAACAAGCATGAGTGAGTGTGTTAGTTAGGAGTGAATTGAGACGAATGGTTTTTGGGACCTGACGAGCTGTTGGAGTGTGAGCAGGGTAATATTTTGTGAAGGGATTCAGGGAAACCAGTTAATTGATTTAGTTGGACTTGAGTCCTGGAAATGGGAAGTACAATGCCTGCACTTTGAAGGGGATTGAGATATTGGAGGTTTGGAGGGATTTTCTGAACTGTCGTATCTGAGTGCCTCTGCAAAGACAGTGATTATGTGTGAGTGAGGTGAAAGTGTTGAATGATGATGAAAGTATTTTCTTTTTGGGGATTTTCTTTCTTTTTGGGTCACCCTGCCTCTGTGGGAGACGGCCGACGTGTTTAAAAAAAAAACTAAATTTACAAATGAAAAATATAAATGATATTATAGCTATACAGAAGTATGTTGTGCTGATTTAGAGCTATTTTGGATGAATACGCAAGTGAAAGTTGTGATTTATGAATATGTATATCTTTTTCTTAAACAAGTTGTAAAATGGAAGAAAATAGTTAGGAATAGACCAAAAAGCAGTGGACCCTCGGTTATCAGCCGTTTTAAAGAATAAATATAGTTTTACATACACAAAACAATTATATACATATAGTACTTAAATGAGTAATACAATAGATAAATAAACATTTAAAATCCCATTTACGTACCTTTGTTGAATATTTTTATTGGCATCTGGAAGATAGGGAGGAGGAGAGAGGGAGGACTTATTGTTTGGAAGGGGAATCCCCTTCCATAAAGACTTTAGGTAACAAGTCCATATCCGGGGTTGCTTGAGAGTCAATGAACCCCTGTCACACAAAATACCTGTCCAGAGAGGTCTGTTTCTGGCATCTCTCTAAGATGTCCCTGAAGTGGGACAAGGTTTTTGTCACTGAACATGTTGCAGATATGGCTTGTTTCAGCTTGCTCAGGGTGGTATTTCTCCACAAAACTTTGCAACCTAGTCCACATTGCACACATGTCCTTAATCACTGAAGAAGGCACCTCCTTCACTCCCTCTTCCTCCTCCTCTGAAGCAAGTTCCTCAGCTGTGGTCTTTTGCTGTTCCAGATAAAGGTCTTGCAGCTCTTCAGTGGTTAGCTTTTCCCTGTGGTCTTCCACCAACTCTTCCACATCCTAGCCACTAATCTCCAACCCCATGGACTTCCCCAATGCCACAATAGATTCCACAACAGGTAGAGGGTCGGCAGGGTCAGGGTCAGTCCCAAACTCTTCAAAATCCCTCTCTTGACACAATCTGGCCACAATTTTCTCCAAGCAGAGTTCAAAGTCCTGGAAGTCACTTCCTCCCAAGCCTTACCTATAAGGCTTATGCAGTTGTAGATATTGAAGTGATTCCTCCAGAACTCTCTTAGGCTCAAATTAGTGTCTGAGGTCACTTCAAAGCACCTTTGAAACACTGCTTTTGTGTAGAGTTTTTTGAAGTTAGAAATGACCTGCAGGTCCATGGGCTGGATGAGAGGAGTGGTGTTAGGAGGCAAGAACTTCACTGCTATAAAACTGAACATAAGAACATAAGAACATAAGAATGGAGGAACACTGCAGAAGGCCTACTGGCCCATACAAGGCAGGTCCTTATCAAAACCACCACTACCTAAAAATTTATTCCCGTACTCACGACACAAATCAAACCCAGCCCCTCCCACTCATATATTTGTCCAATCTCTTTTAAAGCCACCCAAGGTCTTAGCCTCTATCACAGTACTGGAAGATTGTTCCACGCATCTACAACTCTGTTCGAAAACCAGTTTTTTTTTTTTTTTTTTTTTTTTTTTTTTTTTTTTTTTTTTTTTTTTTTTTTTTTTTTTTTTTTTTTTTTTTTTTTTTTTTTTTTTTTTTTTTTTTTTTTTTTTTTTTTTTTTTTTTTTTTTTTTTTTTTTTTTTTTTTTTTTTTTTTTTTTTTTTTTTTTTTTTTTTTTTTTTTTTTTTTTTTTTTTTTTTTTTTTTTTTTTTTTTTTTTTTTTTTTTTTTTTTTTTTTTTTTTTTTTTTTTTTTTTTTTTTTTTTTTTTTTTTTTTTTTTTTTTTTTTTTTTTTTTTTTTTTTTTTTTTTTTTTTTTTTTTTTTTTTTTTTTTTTTTTTTTTTTTTTTTTTTTTTTTTTTTTTTTTTTTTGGGGGGGGGGGGGGGGGGGGGGGGGGGGGGGGGGGGGGGGGGGGGGGGGGGGGGGGGGGGGGGGGGGGGGGGGGGGGGGGGGGGGGGGGGGGGGGGGGGGGGGGGGGGGGGGGGGGGGGGGGGGGGGGGGGGGGGGGGGGGGGGGGGGGGGGAAAGGACTTATCCCTGATTTGAATATAGGAACTACATTAGCTATCTTCCCATCCTGGGGTGAACACCAGTTAGGATGGACGTATTAAAACATTAGCAATGGTCTACGAAGTCTGGAGGATGAGCAGGAGCATTGTTCATTACCAGGAGGCACTTGAGTGGCAATTTCTTTTCCAGGAGGTATTTTTTCACACTGGAGCCAAACACATCATTGACCCACTCTTTGAAAATTTTCCTTGTGACCCATCCCTTATTATTAGCTTTCCACATCACACACAGTTTACTCTTGAAGACATTGTTTTTCTTGAACACTCGGGGATTTTCAGAGTGATACACCAGTAAAAGCTTCACTTTGAAATTCCCACTAGCGTTAGCACATAACAAAAGAGTAAGCCTGTCTTTCATAGGCTTGTGTCCTGGCAGTGCCTTTTCCTCCTGCGTAATGTAGGTCCTCTTTGGCATTTTCTTCCAAAAGAGGCCTGTTTCGTCACAATTGAACACTTGTTGGGGTTGTAATTTTTCAGCCTCTATGTACCCCATTGAATTCACTCAGATATTTTTCAGCCGCACATTTGTCAGAACTTGCTGTCTCGCCATGCCTTACCACACTGTGTATGCCACTATGCTTCTTAAATCTCTCAAACCAGCCTTTGCTGGCCCTAAATTCACTAACATCAACACTTGTTCCAGGCATTTTCTTTACAAGATCCTCATGCAACTGCCTTGCCTTCTCACAAATAATTGACTCCACAACTGTCTCCCACTAATTGTTTTTCAGTGATCCACAACAACAGTAACTTCTCCATATCTTCCATTATTTGTGACCTTTGTTTTGTTAGCACATTTACTCCTTTCGCAACATTAGCTTCCTTGATTTGTTCTTTCTTTGCCAGGATAGAAGTGATTGTTGATTTGTTTTTCTCATACATCCTGGCAAGTTCCAACACCCACACACCACTCTCATATTTCTCAGTTATTTCTTTTTTAATTTCCGTCATGTTTCTCACTTTCTTTACCAAAGGAACTTTACAAGGAACTTTCTTTGGGGCCATGGTTACTTATTTCGCAGTTGCAATTAATGAATAACCACCAAAATCAATGGATTATAGCGAAATGTTTGAATGAATGAGCAGAAGATTCCTCACTCGCCCACAGACAAAGCCAGACTGACGCGAGAGGCTCCCGGCGGGTGGGTGGACGCGTCCTATTCAGGCCAATAAGCGAAATAATGGCCGATAAGCGGTAGCCGAAAAACCGGCCTATAAGCGAGTTGGCCGATAAGATTAACGGCCTATAACCGGGGGTCCACTGTATTGTATGCCAAATTTTTTTATTTTTTTTAACACGTCAGCCATTTCCCACCAAGACAGGGTGACCCAAAATATAAAACTCCCCCCTTCCCTCCACCCAAAAAAAAAATCATCATCTTTCAACACTTTCACCATCACTCATACATAATCACTGTCTTTGCAGAGGCGCTCAGATACGACAGTTTAGATATCCCTCCAAACTGCCAATACCTCCCCCCCTTTAAAGTGCAGGCATTGTACTTCCTATTTCCAGGACTCAAGTCCAGCTAATAGAGAAATATTATTTAATTGCTTTAAAAAGGAGACATACAATTCCATAAGTTTATATGGCTGCCTATCTACCAGACTTTATTTTTGTTAAAAGTAGACAATGGCTGAAAAATACTGAAGTTACATATTTCAGGTTGAAAATAATTGTGTGATTTGGTCATTAAAGAATTTTTTGTTATATAAATGAATTGTAGTATGTATTGTATATAGATTTTCTGCATTAACATGAACTTACCAGTACTGTTCGTTACAATAAATATTTGTTTTCTCATTAGTTTGTTTAACAAATATTTTTTATTTATGTGTACTGTATATATTGGATATACTGTACTAGTGCTGACATATAGCAGTTTGGAGAGCCATCTGAACTGTAATGTTGGCTTTCCTCTGGCAAGATAATGATAAGAGTGAAAGATGGTGAAAGAGTCTTTTTTCCATTTAAGGGTCACCTAACTCAGTGGAAGACAGCCAGTGTGTTAAATGCTAATTTTTTTTTAAGATGCTTACTGTCTCCATTGAGGCAGGGTGACTCGAAAAAGAAACACTTTCACCTTCATTCACACTGTCACTGTCTTGCCAGAGGCATGCAGATATGACAGTTTAGATGTCACTAAACAGCAGATATCCCAAACCCCTCCTTTAGAGTGCAGGAATTGTACTTCCCACCTACAGGATTCAAATCCGGTTTTCCTGAACCCCTTCACAAAAATATTACCTTGCTCACTCCAACAGCTCATCATGTCCCAAAGTTCATTTATCTCAACACACTTCTAACATGCTCACACTTGACTGCTGTATGTCCAAACCCCTTGCACATAAAACCTCCTTTGACTCACGAAATCGTAATGACACGAATGACACCTTCCAAGTCGTCCTATTTTGCTCTGTTCTTTCTAAATGACTAAACCACCTCAACAATCCCTCCTCAGTCCTCTGGATAATACTTTTAGTAACGCCTTACCTTTTGCTAATCCCCAAACTACGAATTCTCTGCATAATATTTACGCCACATGTTGCCCTCAGATACGACATCTCCACTGCCTCCAGCCTCCTCCTTGCTGCAACATTCACAATTCATGCTCCATACTCATATGAGAGTGTTGCTACCATTATACACTTGACCCATTCTTGCAATTTGACTATGTACATTAAAAAGAAATTTTATGGATAACTGACAGGCTGCTACAGCTGAAGCTGGTGGTGCAGCAGATGTACCAAGTGAAGGTGCAGGGCTGACAGAGGAAGTGGTGGCCCGCTTGCAGGATACTGCTACGGTGTTGACACAGGAACGTAAACGACGTGGCCGCACAGTGCCCGAGGGACTCACTCCAGCAGAACAGATAAGGGGTTTCACCACCCTTGCATCTCACCCTGTAAGTAATAAATACTATCCTCCCCATAACCTTTGAAGGTTTTAAATGCTCTGAACTAAGTTTTAAGTAGACTTCATGAATTTTAATTAATGCAGTAGTTATTCTGGACTTGCTTAATTAGAATTAGATGCTCCTGACAGTTTAGTAGGCATAAATTAAGATGCAGTATGAGAATAACAGATAAGAAAATAAGTACTGAAGATTCATTTTCATGAGTAAGAAAACCAAGGATATAAGGATAATATTTTTTTTATTTTTGACAAGAAATTCAATTTATTTCTTATAAAGTGACTACCTATGATTAGAAATCACTAAATTGTTAAAATGGCTGCCTAGTATTATTTATTTTGAGCACCAGACACTAAATAATCACTTACTCACTGCACTGCCTCTCTCTTTGATCATGTTACTGACAAGTCTTTGGTTGTGCCTTTAGGCTGTATGTGCATCAGTATTGTATACCATTTCTCTCCATTTGCATAGGGCTAAAATTGTAATTTTAAACTGGAATTTTACTCCTATTTTTTTGGCTTATTCTAATGCTTATCAGGATAGCACAGTAATGCTTCTCTTGCTGTGCATCCTGATTCCTTAGGTAAGCAAGATAATGTATAAAACCTGTGAAAAGTTCCACAACTCTTGATGTATGTCCACGCACTTTAACCTGCACAGCCATTGCTCGGCCATCTAGTAAAATGTTGAACAGAAAACTTTTTACTATTAATTCAGGAGAAAGATTCACCTGGAAAATAGATAAATGGATAGAAGCTATCCATAATTTTAGTTCAAATAAAGAAAGAATTATGCTTTATTTGGAAAGTGATTATTTGAAGGCTATAAAAATAAACTGTAAATGGGCCTGCTAGCAAAAATAATGATAATGTGCCTTTTACTGGGAAAAATATCCAAAATTTAATACAATATTCCCATGTTAAATAAAAGGACACAAATGCAACTAATGTGATATTTTATTGTGGAAACGTTTCGCTCTCCAGGAGCATTGTCAAGCCGTTACAAACAATACATGGACATAGAGGGTATAGTATATGTATAGGCTTTGAGTGAGGTGTAGTACAAGTAGAGGTAGTAGTAGTAGTTATACATGTGGTGTCCTTTTACTTAACCTATTGTCAGTAATTCTACCAATATTAATACAATATTCCCATGGTTGACCACAGCAGTTTAAGAAACAATTTTTTTTTTTTTTAACAAGTCGGCCGTCTCCCACCGAGGCAGGGTGACCCAAAAAGAAAGAAAATCCACAAAAATAAAATACTTTCATCATCATTCAACACTTTCACCTCACTCATACATAATCACTGTCTTTGCAGAGGCGCTCAGATACGACAGCTGAGAATAAGTCCCTCCCAACTGTCACTATCCCAGACCCCTCCTTTAAAGTGCAGGCATTGTACTTCCCATTTCCAGGACTCAAGCCCAACTAAATCAATTAACTGGTTTCCCTGAATCCCTTCACAAAATATTACCCTGCTCACACTCCAACAGCTCGTCAGGTCCCAAAAACCATTTGTCTCCATTCACTCCTATCTAACATGCTCACACATGCTTGCTGGAAGTCCAAGCCCCTCATCCACAAAACCTCCTTTACCCCCTCCCTCCAACCTTTTCGAGGACGACCCCTACCCCTCCCCTACAGATTTATACTCCAAGTCATTCAACTTTGATCCATTCTCTCTAAATGACCAAACCACCTTAACAACCCCTCTTCAGCTCTCTGACAAATACTTTTAGTAACTCCACACCTCCTCCTAATGTATTCATCATATTAACCTTTCTGGCAAATAGGCATATGCAAATTAGTGTCCTGTCCAGAATTATTTGTTCATAATAGATTAATCTACTTTCTAACTGTGAGACATTTATGAGTAGTCTAAAAGAATTCAGATTGATGGTTACTATGTTGACCTGTTCCAAATGTAGCTAGCCTAAAGCCCAAGACCCCTCAAGTTTGTCAAAATATTACTTGTTATTTATGAAGCAGACCAAATTAAATAAATTACACAAGTGATTAGCAACTAGTGTTTTGAGGTCATGTTCTGCATGAAGCCAGGCAGCATGGTAAGAAAACGGGGCTCTAAAACCAAGAAAATTCTATAATTATGTTATTTCTACTAGAGTTCTTTTAAAAAGCCTATATTTCACTCACTATTTTGGGCAAGTCTTCATCTAACAGTTTTTGAAACTGGCAATGTAATAACAAAAATGGCCAACTTTAGTTATTAAATCTGAAAAGATATTTTGTAGCTGAAGCTACATTAACAAAAGCACTTATTATTACATTTGTACAATGGAATGGCTTCCAAGATATGAGACCTCGAGCTTCCCCTGCTGCTGTAGCTAAAATAGACAATTACGTGAATGCATTTTATTTATTTTAGAAATATAATACATGTACAGTATATACTAGTATGATGTTTACACTCCTTGGGGAAGTGGAACAGAATTCTTCCTCCGTAAGCCATGCATGTCATAAGAGGCGACTAAAATGCCAGGAGCAAGAGGCTAGTAACCCCTTCTCCTGTATATATTACTAAATTTAAAAAGGGAAACTTTAGTTTTTCTTTTTGGGCCACTGCCTCGGTGAGATACGGCCCGTTTGTTGAAAAAAAAATGTTTACAATAAAAAAGTTAAAAAGTTGGTATGCTCATTCTAAAATTAAAAAGCATCTAATATATATTTTTTTCAGGGTTTGCACAGTGCGTCAGTACCTGGCATCCTTGCTGTGGATGTGCATCAGAAAGACACAAGCAAGATAGTCACCGGTGGTAGTGATAAGAATGCTACTGTCTTCAACAAGGACACTGAACAGGTCGGAATAAATGATTATTAACTTCATTTGTTTGGCAGTAATAATAATAAGATATACCACCACCAAAATTTTCAATCTATGATTCAGTTATCAAAGTTAAGTGCTTTTTGGAGTCAAAGACTGATTACAGCCTTAGCTAAATGTGAGTGTTCACTTACAACAGTTGACTGACTAGCAGCTAAAACCTCAGAAGATCACTTGCTTTTATTGCGAATGTAAGTGCATAGCGTGAAGAACATAATTATGCATACTGTTAATTCTCACAGCCATTGTAAAATTCTCATGAGGTTGAAGCGTTGATTTACAGTGTCATAACTCAAGTGAGACACGGTATTCTTGTTATCTTAAAAATAAGGTAATGTGGTTTTCTTTACTTTTTGTTGTTACTGTAAATAAAATTGTCTAAAAAAGTATTCCTTGTTTAGCTATATTTATTACTTGCATTTGTTTTTTCCTATATGGAGCTTGGGTGGGGAGGTATTTCAGTTTGTCAAAGTCATTTATAACTGTTTATGGCACAAAGTGGATGTGAGTAGATAGTAGAAGTTTGACTGGGGTACTCATACAGAAATGCCATTTATGTTGCTCATCATTAAAGCTATGCTTTAAAGTTATGCTGGTCTGGTGACTCATAGTAGGACATCTCAGGATTCCCTAAGGCTACTGGATACATCCTAAGTGCCTTCTAAGTTTGTGTGATGAATGAATTTATACCCATGGTTTCCCTGCACCGTGTGGTCTTGAGTGCAGAGTATATCGGACAGTTTTGGCTTTAAACAAATTAATGAGCTTAAGTCACTGACACTGGAGATAATTGCACAGATCATTGGATTACATAAGGCAGGCCATCAAACGAAGGAAATAATAAAAGTCATCAACCTGTGTGAGGGTTCAGTGGTTGATCGGTTCCTTGAGATTGGTGTTGATGACATATCCACATCAAAAGCACTTCCTGGGATGCCTAGAAAAATGTCCCTACTAATATTAAGTGCAATAATGTACCTAGAATTGCTTTGTGATCGTTTTACCAACTCTTTCATGCATTATGGTGCAAAGATTTTTAATCCACACAATGAAATCTGTTGTTCAGTGACTTTGTGACTGTGAGGTGTACTCTGATGACAGCAGGAAATTCTTACTTAAATCCCATTGAGAACCTTGGGGCTGTGATAAAGAGAGATCTACTAGGGAAAGGATATCAGCGCACTGCCATGCCTGGAGGTTGCCATCTGTGAGCCATGGAGAAAATTTATCCCATGAAACCCTGAAGAAGGGTTGAAGGATACCCTAAAGCACAAGGATAACCTATTTTGTGGTCGTGGTTTGAGAAGGGGATAAGCACTGAATGTATTTATAAAGTAATATTATTGTGCTTACTTTGAGAACACAGTACAGTGGACCCCCGAGTATCGTAATTAATCCGTTCCAGGAGCTAGTACTTATCACGAAGTTTTTGAAATTCGAACCATTATTTCCCATAAGAAATAATGTAAATACAATTAATCCGTTCCACAAAAAAATATTCACATATAAAATAATTAAAAACAATATATATATATATACATTTACTTACCTTTATTGAAGAGTTGCAGGCATCTGGAAGATAGAGTAATGAGTAATGAAGGTCCTCTTGGGCATTTTCTTCCAAAACAGACCTGTTTCATCACAATTAAACACTTGTTGGGGGGAATTCTTCAGCCTCTACGAAGGAAATCCCCACTCCCTGCATGCCTGCTACACTCCCTGCATGCCTGCTACCTCCCTGCATGCCTGCTACACTCCCTGCATGCCTGCTACACTCCTTGCATGCCTGCTACACTCCCTGCATGAATGCTACACTCCCTGCATGCCTGCTACACTCCCTGCATGCCTGCTACACTCCCTGCATGCCTGCTACACTCCCTGCATGAAGCTACACTCCCTGCATGCCTGCTAAACTCCTGCATCAATGCTAAACTCCCTGCATCAATGCTAAACTCCCTGCATGCCTGCTACACTCCCTGCATGCCTGCTACACTCCTGCATGCCTGCTACACTCCCTGCATGCCTGCTACACTCCCTGCATGAATGCTACACTCCCTGCATGAATGCTACACTCCCTGCATGAATGCTACACTCCCTGCATGAATGCTACACTCCCCTGCATGCCTGCTATACTCCCTGCATGCCTGCTACACTCCCTGCATGAATGCTACACTCCCTGCATGAATGCTACACTCCCTGCATGAATGCTACACTCCCTGCATGAATGCTAAACTCCCTGCATGAATGCTACACTCCCTCCATGAATGCTACCACAGGGGTGCCACTAGGAAGCTTCTTTGGACCCATGGTGACTTATTTCACAGTTACAATCACTAAAGCACCAAAAAAAACACCAAATGTAGTGTGAATGTTTGAAAGAGCGCGCTAGGTAATGTTCTCTCAATGGTAAACAACGCTTCACTGGCGGCGTCCTGCGTCCCGCGCAGGCGCGGAGCAGGCGGACAGGTCTAATACGTTACGAAACACGAGCGGTTTTATGATTCTCGAAGTCGTAAAAAGCTTACGAAACACGATGTTTACGAAGTAAGAACCTTTTGAAACTCGGGGGTCCACTGTACCTACATACTGATTGAAATATATTTACTTCAAGGTTTTAAGTGATTGGGGCTTGAGAATCCAGCAGGCATGGTTGAGTTTGTTAACCCTTTCAGGGTCCGTGCCATAGTTCTACGGCTTTTGAGTTCAGGGTCCAAACCGTAGTTCTACGTCATGAGCTCAGCTCACTCAGATAAGCTTTGAGCGGTAAATTTGGGCCTAGATATGAGAGAATACATCTATGTGGTAAGTGTGCACCACATAAAACAAATCCTGCAGCACACAGTGCACAATGAGAGAAAAAAACTGAAACCGTAAGTTTTTTTGTATACTTTTTATAGTTTTATTTGCGATTTCTTGGTCTCATTTGATAGAATGGAAGATATACTATAGATTTAGAGATGATTTTGATTGTTTTTAGAACTGGAAATGGCTTGAAACTGAGCTCAAAATAGCAGAAATGTTAAATTTTTGCCGATGTTCAAGAGTAAACAAATGACCTCACACGTCTAATACTCGCCAGCTGGTGGGTCTAATATATGTTCACAAATGTGGTGATATTATTTGTACAATTATTACATTATTGCATAACAGTAAATCTTTCATTTTTTGGTTTGAATAAAAATTCATTATGTGAATAAAAAATAAAAATGGAATTCATTTGTAAAGACTGAAAATGTAACTAATAAACAGGGAAAATGTTAGTTTAGTGCCAGGAATGCCTGCATTGTTTATTCTGCACCCTATTTTGAAATTGGAATATTTTGAACTTTTAGTTAAATTGGCTAAATTACCAATTTCCAATCACTTTATTTTGTAGTTGAAACAGTTGACTGGGCGATTTCTTGTGCTCAATCGATAGAATAGAAGTAATACTAGTGAAATAGCTAAGAATTTGGTCGACTGGAATAATGTAATTGGCCTAAAATGGGACTCAAAGTCGGCAAAATCGCCAGTGTGTAAATATCGCTGACACATCAAAATTCGCGAGAGCATAATTTCGTCAATTTTCAATCAAATTTCGTACTTTTTGTTTTATTACCTTCAGAAAAAGATTCTCTACAATTTCAAATTCTTGAACACTGGTGCACCCTTTCCAAAAATGGCCTTGGACCCTGAAAGGGTTAAATCAGAGGGAAAACCAATTAGCTAAACTTGAGTTCTTTAACCCTTTCAGGGTCGAGAGGCTCTCTCCCAAACATTCTCAGGGTCGAAAAGTTTTTGGGAATTTTTTTTTTTTTCTTATGAAATGATAGAGAATCTTTTTCTGATCATAATGCCACCAAAAGTATGAACTTTTATGGAAAACTTACGGAATTATGCTCTCGCAAAGTTAGCGGTCTCAACGATATTTACACATTGGCGATTTCGCCCACTTTGAGCCCTATTTTCGGCCAATTCCAATGCTCCACTCTACTAAAATCATAGCTATTTCGCTAAAACTTCATTTGTTCTATCGACTGAGTACAAGAAACCGCCCATTTCCCAATTACAACTACCCAATAGTGGTCAGAAATTGGCAGTTTGGCCAATTTCACACAAATTTCAAATGATGCCAATTTCAAAATGGGGTGCAGAATAAACAAGGCAGACATTACTGGCACTAAAATAACATTTTCTCTCTTCATTAGTCACGTCTCCAGGCCCCTCTTACATAACTTTTGCTTTCCATTTTGAATTTTTATTCTCACAAAAAATAGAAGATTTACTGTTATGTATACTACTGCATCATTGTAAAAATAATATAAATAATATCACCGCACTTGTGAAAAAATATTAGACTCACCAGTTGATGTGTATTGGATGCGTGGCGTGATTTGTTTACTCTTGAACATCGGCAGAAATCTAACATTTTCGCTACTTTGAGCTCAATTTCAAGGTACTTGTCATCGTAAAACCAATCAAAATCACCTCTATTTCTGTAATATATCTTTCATTCTATCAAATGAGACCAAGAAAACGAGAATACAACAATAAATACCTTACGAAAATAGACTGCAAAGTCGCTGTTTTAAACGAAAAATACGGTCAGTTTTTTTTTTTTTTCTCATTATTCACTGTGTGCTGTAGGATTTTTTTTATACTGCGCACACTGACCACACAGACCCATTCTTTCATATGTAGGCCTACCAGCTTTCACTAGATTTGAAGGCGCTAGAATTTAGGCGTTTAAGTATGGCACCAACCCTGGGTGTCAGGCCGTACTAGTACGACACCGACTCTGAAAGGGTTAAATGGGAAGTACATTGCCTGCCCTCCCAAGGATTGTTAATACGTACAGTGGTACCTCGGTATACGTTCGCTTTGGAATAAGTCCAACTTGGTATATGTCCTGTTTGGACGCGAAAGTTTTTGCTTGGTATACGACCTTTGTATGGAATACGACTCGCTTGCTAGAACTTGTATGGGTCAAAATGAGTCACGACACCACGCACTACCCTTGTTTACCTCTCTCAATGTGGAGGAGTTAGTGGAGGGGCACAGGAAAGAGCTGACCACTGAGGAGCTGCAGGAACTTGAGAAGGAGGAGCACAAGACTTAAGATGGATGCACTCTCTTCAAGCTCGGAAGAGGAGACAGAGGAAGCCCCTTATTCATTAATCAAGGAAATCTTCGCTAAATGGATGGACGTCAAAAACTTAGCAGAGAAGTACCACCCCAACAAAGCCCAAACAAGCCATAATAGCATTGTGTGGAATGACCAGACAATGTCACATTTCCGAAACATCCTGAGGAGAAGGCAGAAGCAAAGTTCTTTGGACATATTTTTAGTAAAAGTCAAACCTGGTGAGCTTCAACCAGGTCCAAATAGGAAAAAAAGAGACAGAAAAGAGAAGGGGACTCTCCTTTCAAACAATATAATTTCCTCCTCCCTTCTCAGCACTATCCTAGTAGGCACTCGACTCTTTTCAGCAAAGTAAAGTGAAGTTAAATTTGCGTTTATTTCATCTATTGTATTTATGTATGTATTTTAGTATTAAGCAGTGTTTAAATTACATATTTTAGTATTAAACAGTGTTTAAATTACATATTTTAGTATTAACCCTTTGACTGTCGGAGGCCCCTCTCTGAAACTGTCATTCTATGTCAGGAAATATTCGAAAAAAAAATTATTTTTCCTATCAAAATGTTAAGATTATTTTTCTGATTGTTTAAATGCCCCCAAAAGATATAGAGGCGTAAAGTTGGCAAAAAATGAGCCGCGTATGGCAACAGCGGCGAATGCCGCTCACCCGGTAAACTTTGGTTTACTTCCTTTCGTAGGTTTCTTGTTTTTTCACTATTTTATTTTTTTACATAACTTATGTGGCCATATATATAATGGCCTGTGAGACCAAAGTAAGGTGCAATGTAGATATATATACACTCGTTGTATGCAACACAATAATCGCACAAACATTAGTATCATTATATTGTTTACAAAACTTGTTTACACCAACCAACAATAAAAAAATTTTTATTACTATTGTTCTATAATATATATACACATATATAATGACTAGACACTTTCCATCAACTGCAATTAGCACTTCAAAGCTCCAAGCTGTTGTGTGTGTGTGTGTGTACGGTTCGTATTTCTAACGGCTGCACCACGGCTGTACACGTGATCACCAACCTCTGCCCATGTGATCTGGCATTAGCCAATCATAGGCCTGCCTCTTGAATGCCCCAGTGCCGTGCGGGCCCTCCAGCCAGTTCCTTTCGGGTAGGCATAGCAGGCGGACACAGGCATAGGCTCTCAGCTCCCATATATCCAACGCCTCATTAAACGCTACCAAAAACCAAGCTCATCGTCTGTTATTATTACCAAATCTATGCAAAAGAACCCCACAACACATGTGTGTGTGTGTGGGTGGGTGTGTGTGTGGGTGTGTGTGGGGGGGGGGACATCTAAATTTGCTGAGTCAGGGTAAGGCAGCTGTCAAAATGACATATTATACCATTAATCACCACCCCACACTGCCTGTCAACACAAAAGGGGACCCATGTCTTCTCCACAACCTCCTTCCTTTCCTTCATACCTACCTTCCTAGCTTCCTTTCTTCCTTCATTCCTTGCTTTCTTTCTGCCTTCCTTTCTTACATATTTCCTTTCTGCCTTCCTCTCATCTCTTCCTTCCTGCCTTCCTTCCTTTCTTCCTTCATTCCTTCCTTTATTTCTTCCTTCCTTTCTTCTTTTGTTCCTTCCTTCCTCTCATCTCTTCCTTCTTTCTCTCTTTCTTTCTTTCTTACTTCCTTCTTCCTTTCCTCCTTCCTTACTTCTTTCCTTCCTTCCTCTCATCTCTTCTTTCCTTCCTTCCTCTCATCTCTTCTTTCCTTCCTTCCTCTCATCTCTTCTTTCCTTCCTTCCTCTCATCTCTTCCTTTCTTCCTTCCTTCCTTATGTTATCCTGGGCATTGCTTTCGGTCACAAACTCCTCAAAACCATGAAATTTATCTTCAGAGACACTTCCATCTGTGTTAGAGCTATCATTGAGGAAGAGAAATGTCCCAGATGCGCCAAGGAGTCAAAGAATTCTTACCGCTAGGCATGCTGAACAAGGGCTACTGAAATGGTGTTCCCACAATGCACCAGTGGCTGGCCAATTTTTTTTATACTGCGCACACTGACCACACAGACCCATTCTCTCTACATGTGGGCCTACCAGCTTTCTCCTGCTTGATTTGAGGCCGCTAGAATTTAGGCGTATTAATACGTCTGAAACATTGGCTCGTAAGACGTATATATACGACCGAAATAGTCAAAGGGTTAAGCAGTGTTTAATAATTTATACAACCCCATCAATGTATAATATGCCAATAACAATAGGATTTTTTTTTTTCATGGGAACGAATTAATCTTTTTCCCTATACAGTGGTACCTCGAGTTACGATGGTCCCCAAAATCGCCCTTTTATGTAAGTTTATTTTTTTAAATGCTTTTGTAAGTATATTTTTGGGGGTGTAAAAGGACTAGTCTATTTTACATTATTCCTTATGGGGATAAATTCGTTTGGTAATGGCACTTGAACAGCATTCTCGAACGAAAAAATATCGTAACTCGAGGTACCACTGTATTTCTTATTTGAAAATTCATTTGGTATAGTACAGTGGACCCCCGAGTTTCGTAAAAACTTCACTCCTGAAGTCTGCTCAAGTGCCATTACCGAATGAATTTTCTCCGTTAAGGAAAAATATCACGTAGGTTAGTCTATTTCAGACCCCCAAAAATACTTTTCCACAAGCACTTACAATATTATACTTACATAAATGTACGATTTCCGGGGTTTACGAAACTCGGGGGTCCACTGTATATCCTGTTTGGTATAAGTCCAAAGTCCTGGAACGGATTAAGGACGTATACCAAGGTACCACTGTATATTGAAGTTGCTGTTGTGTTAAAAACTTGGAAATCTAAAATAGTGGTTTAAAGGAGTCATGTTTTATCCTAATAGTATACATATATAAACCCTTTAATCATGTGTACAGTGGACCCCTGGCTAACGAACAAAATTCATTCCAGAAGCCTGCTCAAGTGCCATTACCGAACGAATTTACTTCCTTTAGAAATAATGTCACGTAGGTTAGTCTATTTCAGACCCCCAAAAATACACTTCCACAAGCACTTACAATATTATACTTACATAATTGTACGATTTCCGGGGTGTTCGTTAGCCGGGGGTCCACTGTATTTAAGTTTTCATGAAACTGTGTATTTTTATGCACATGTAAAACTGAGCAACTGTGCACGAATACTGGTCATTAAGTTAATACGTATCTCACTACTATACAGATAGAATAAAATGCATAACTTAATCTTGCAGGTTGTTGCCATCCTGAAAGGACACACAAAGAAAGTAACTTGTGTGGTGTACCACCCAACAGAGGACACCATTATAACTGCCTCACCAGATACTCAGGTCTGTTATGATGTAATAGTGTTGTTTTTAATTGTATAGTGTAAACAGGAAAGGAATTCAAGCAATCCAAGAGATATGAAAGTGATGTCAAATATTTTTAATGTGTACTACTATTGAGTTGTTTTTTTACCTCAGTGACTGTCATCTGCAAAGGCAGGGTGACCCAAAGAAGGAAATACATTAACCATCAATTATTCAATTACCAGAAGTGAGCTGACATCTCATTTCAGATTATCCTCCAACTGCAACATCCCCCACCCTTCCTTCAGTGTTGGCACTGCCCTTCTCACCTCCAGGATGCAAATCCAGCTAACCAGTTTCCATGACTCCTGTCATAAACATTTCCTTTCACACACTCCAACAGTACGTCCGTTAAAAAAACACTTCTTTCCAGTCACTCGTATCTAACATGCTCTTACTAACCTGCTGGATGCTTAAGCCACAAGCCCCTACCCCTCCTACCTTCCACCTCAGATTTATAAATCTCCACCATTCTATCCCACCTACCCTCTCTACATGTCCAAACCTCCTCAACAATCCCTCTTCATCTGTGGACCCCTGAGGGTTCAGTAAAGAAGTACTGGGGGTCCGTGAACTAATTTTAAAATTTCAGGAGGCTGCAGTGCAAAATGTGTGATTACAGTAAGGCCAATAAAGAATTTTTTTTCAAAATTTGGAAACAGTTTTCAAATCTGCAGGAATAGTCTAATTTTTTAAAAGCTTTTTTTAAACCGTTTGTCTTATTTTATGGGCTGCCAAATCGAACATGCCTGATGATATTAGGCAATGGAAAATGCTGGTAGCACTTCCAACTGCTTTTATTATACACTGTTACTGTATTATTTTTTTTTTCTCAAAAAGTCGGCCGTCTCCCACCGAGGCAGGGTGACCCAAAAAGAAAGAAAATCTCCAAAAAGAAAATACTTTCATCATCATTCAACACTTTCACCTCGCTCATACATAATCACTGTCTTTGCAGAGGCGCTCAGATACGACAGTTTAGAAGCATATATAAAGATATATATAATACATCAAACATAATCCCTCCAAACTGCCAATATCCCAAACTCCTCCTTTAAAGTGCAGTCATTGTACTTCCCATTTCCAGGACTCAAGTCCGGCTAACCAGTTTCCCTGAATCCCTTCACTAAATATTACCGTGCTCACACTCCAACAGCTCATCAGGTCCCAAAAACCATTCGTCTCCATTCACTCCTATCTAACACACTCATGCACGCTTGCTGGAAGTCCCTCGCCCACAAAACCTCCTTTACCCCCTCCCTCCAACCTTTTCGAGGACGATCCCTACCCCGCCTTCCTTCCCCTACAGATTTATATGCTCTCTAAGTCATTCTACTTTGATCCATTCTCTCTAAATGACCAAACCACCTCAACAACTCCTCTTCAGCCCTCTGACTAATACTTTTAGTAACTCCACACCTCCTCCTAATTTCCACACTCTAAATTCTCTGCAAAATATTTACACCACACATTACCCTTAGACAGGACATCTCCACTGCCTCCAGCCGCCTCCTCGCTGCAGCATTTACAACCCAAGCTTCAAAAATACTTATGTAAAATGAAATAATAATAACCTGTATTATAAAATTTTAACAAAATAGTAATTCCTTAATTGTTTTTATTAAGATAACAATAAAAATCACTTTATATTAATATAATTTTAGTATTTTTCAGATCACACAAAATGAGCTTGTTGAGTAAACAGATCTTTAAAAAACCTGAGTACTGTGGGAAAATTAATTTATATAAAAAGGAGTCTTTGGTGGTGAAAAAGATTGGGAACCACTGCTCTGTGCTCTGGATTCTTTGTATGATATTCACAAAACACATTGCTCTCAAACATGACATCTCTGCTTCCTTTAGCCTCATCCCCACTTCAGCTTTCAAAACCCATGCCTTACAGCCATATAAGTACAGTGGTCCCTCGGTTTTCGTGCATCTCCAAACTCGAGCATTTATGTAAGTGTATTTTCGTAAGTGCTGTTGCAAGTGTAATTTTGGGGGTCTGAAATAGACTAACCTACGTGACATTATTTCTTAAGGAAGTAAATTTGTTCGGTAATGGCACTTAAGTAGCATTCTGGAACGAATTTTCGGCGAAAACCGAGGGACCACTGTATTGGCATCACTATACTCTGGTACACAACACTCACTCTTTTTTTTCCTCATCTATTTATGGTTCACCTTGTCTTTCATAGACCCATCTGGTTACATGTCCACTCCCTAATATCTAAATACACCCGTTTCCTCCATACTCTCTCCATTTTGGTATTCGGTCTATCATTGCCTAGATTTTTTTTATCTTCATCACCATTCTTTTTTATATTTACTTGTAATTTCCTTCTTTTACATTCCTTCCCAAATTCATCGACTCTCCTTTGCAACATGTCTTTAGAATCCCCCAAAAGAAATGTGTCTTCATCAAAGAGCAGCTGGGATACCTGTCACTTTGATTACGCCAGTTCAGTTTTGGTCTCCATATTACAGAATGGACATAAATTCGTTAGAAAACATTCAGCGTAGAATGACTAAATTAATACATAGCATTAGAAATCTTCCTTACGAAGAAAGATTGAAGACCCTTAAATTACATTCGCTTGTAAAACGTAGAATGAGGGGAGACATGATCAAGGTATACAAGTGGAAAATGGGTATTAACAAAGGGGATATAAATAAGGTCTTGAGGATATCTCTCCAAGAGAGAACCCGCAATAATGGATTCAAGTTAGATAAGTTTAGATTTAGAAAGCATATAGGAAAGTATTGGTTTGGAAATAGGGTAGTTAATGAGTGAAACAGTCTGCCTAGTAGGGTTATTGAAGCTAGGACCTTGGGTAGTTTCAAATTTAGATTGGATAAATTCATGAGTGAGAGGGGTTGGATTTGAGTGGGACTCGCAAATGAGTGAATGGAATTGTCAAAGCTTATTTCTTGGGTAGCATTGAAAATTGGATTGAGCAAGTGTTCTGTTAGTGGGACGGATTGTGAAGGACTTGCCTAGTATGGGCCAACAGGCCTGCTGCAGTGTTCCTCCTTTCTTATGTTCTTATGTCTGTATCATAGCCAACATCTTTTAATCTCACATGTCTTCCCAACACACTAGCATTCGTTTTTTTTTGCAACCCATCTATAATTACGTTAACCTTGCTGACATCACACATCCCTGTCTAAGTCCTACTTTCACTGAGAAAGAAAAGAACATTGTAGTACCTGAGTACAGCCTCTCCTCACTTAGCGACATACTCGTTTATCAATGCCTCGGACTTACGATGGGAGCTCTGACCAATATTCATACCTAAATAATGTATACGTATTAGAGCTGATTTCCTCTATTCTGTTTATTTCAATATACAGTACACTACTGTATAAACATTTAAAAATATACCAGAAATGTTATAAATGGTGCAAAGGTGACATTAAACCAATATAAAAGATGGTTGACACAAACTCACTACCATTATAGAATGCTCCTCACTTAGCGACGAATTCGTTTAACGACATGGTCTCATGAACAGAACTCCGTCGTTAAGTGAGGAGAGGCTGTATATATGTGCTGACTCTGGAATAATGCTGTTCAAAAATGTGATATTTAACCTCTTAACCATAGCAGGTCCTTCATTTTTAACTAACCTGTGTGTGTGTGTGTGTGTATGAAGTTTTGAACCAAGTGAGAGAGTACTTGTGGTTGGGGATCTTAATGCTAAAGTGGGTAAAAATGTTGCGGAGGGAGTAGTAGGTAAATTTGGAGTGCCAGGGGTAAATGTAAATGGGGAGCTACTTCTACTTACACTTAGGTCACGCTACATATACATGTACACGTTTATGTATACACACTCATCTGAGTTTTCTTTGATTTTATATTAATAGTTCTTGTTCTTATTGCTTTTCCTTTCATATCCATTGGGAAGTAGAATAAGAATCTTTCCTCCGTAAGCCATGCGTGTTGTAAAAGTCAACTAAAATGCCGGGAACAATGGGCTAGTAACCTCTTTTCCTGTATAGATTTACTAAAATGAAAAAGAAGAAAACCGTCAAAGTGGGATGTTTGAATGTGCGTGGATGTTGTGCGAATGATAAGAAAGAAATGATTGTAGATGTTATGAATGAAAAGAAGCTGGATGTCCTGGCTTTAAGTGAGACAAAGCTGAAGGGGGTAGGAGAGTTTCAGTGGGGAGAAATAAATGGGATTAGGTGAGGGGTTTCAAATAGAGTTAGAGCTAAAGAAGGAGTGGCAATAATGTTGAATAATCAGTTATGGCAGGTAAAGAGGGAATATAAATGTATAAATTCAAGGATTATGTGGAGTAAAATAAAGGTTGGATGTGAAAAGTGGGTTATAGTAAGTGTTTATTCACCTGGAGAAGAGAGAAGTGTAGAGAGAGAGAGATTTTGGAAAATGTTGAGTGAGTGTGTGGGGAGTTTTGAACCAAGTGAGAGAGTAATTGTGGTTAGGGATGTTAATGCTAAAGTGGGTAAAAATGTTGTGGAGGGAGTAGTAGGTAAATTTGGGGTGCCAGGGGTAAATGTAAATGGGGAACCATTAATTGAGCTATGTGTAGAAAGAGGTTTGGTAATAAGTAATACAGTGGACAACCGAGTTACGAGCACCCCGGAAATCGTACAATTATGTAAGTACTATAAAATTGTAAGTGCTTTTGTAAGTGTATTTTTGGGGGTTTGAAATGGACTAACCTACTTGACATTATTTCTTAAGGGAGTAAATTCGTTCGGTAATGGCACTTGAGCAGGCTTCTGGAATGAATTTTGCTCGTTACTCGGGGGTCCACTGTACATATTTTATGAAAAAGAGGATAAATAAGTATACAAGGTATGATATAGCATGTAATGAAAGTAGTTTGTTAGATTATGTATTGGTGGATAAAAGGTTGATGGGTAGTCTTCAGGATGTACATGTTTATAGAGGGGCAACGGATATATCGGATCATTATTTAGTTGTAGCTACAGTTAGAGTAAAAGGTAGATGGGACAAAAAGAAAATGGCAACAGCAAGTAAGAGAGAGGTACAAGTGTATAAACTAAGGGAGGAGGAAGTTAGGGTGAGATATAAGCAACTATTGGCAGAAAGGTGGGCTAGTGTAAGTATGAGTAGTGAGGGGGTTGAAGAGAGTTGGGATAGTTTTAAAAATGCAGTATTAGAATGTGGGGCAGAAGTTTGTGGCTATAGGAGGGTGGGTGCAGGAGGAAAGAGGAGTGAGTGGTGGAATGAAGAAGTAAAGGGTGTGATAAAAGAGAAAAAGGTAGCTTATGAGAGGTTTTTACAAAACAGAAGTGTTAATAGAAGAGCAGAGTATATGGAGAGTAAAAGAAAGGTGAAGAGAGTGGTGAGAGAATGCAAAAGAGGAGCAGATGAAAGAATGGGAGAGGCTCTGTCAAGAAATTTTGCTGAAAACAAGAAAATTTTTTGGAGTGAGATAAACTAGGTAAGAAAGCCTAGGGAATGAATGGATTTGTCAGTTAAAAACTGAGTAGGGGAGTTAGTAGATGGGGAGGTGGAGGTATTGGGCAGATGGCGGGAATATTTTGAGGAACTTTTAAATGTCGATGAAAAAAGGGAGGCGGTAATTTCATGCATTGGCCAGGGAGGTATAACATCGTTTAGGAGTGAAAAAGAGCAGGATGTGAGTGTGGGGAGGTGCGTGAGGCATTACGTAGAATGAAAGGGGATAAAGGAGCTGGAACTGATGGAATAATGACAGAAATGTTAAAAGCAGGGGGGATATAGTGTTGGAGTGGTTGGTATAGTTGTTTAATAAATGTATGAAAGAGGGGAAGGTACCTAGGGATTGGCAGAGAGCATATATAGTTCCTTTATATAAAGGGAAGGTTGATAAAAGAGATTGTAAGACTTATAGGGAAATAAGTTTACTGAGTATACCAGGTAAAGTGTACAGTAGGGTTATTATTGAAAGAATTAGAGGTAAGACAGAGAGTAGGATTGCAGATGAGCAAGGAGGCTTTAGAGTGGGTAGGGGATGTGTAGATCAAGTGTTTACATTGAAGCATATATGTAAACAGTATTTAGATAAAGGTAGGGAAGTTTTCATTGCATTTATGGATTTATAAAAGGATATGATTGAGTGGATAGGGGAGCAGTGTGGCAAATGTTGTAAGTGTATGGAATAGGTAGTAAGTTACTGAATGCTGTAAAGAGTTTTTATGAGGATAGTGAGGCTCAGGTTAGGGTGTGTAGGAGAGAGGGAGATTACTTCCCAGTAAAAGTAGGTCTTTGACAGGAATGTGTAATGTCACCATGGTTGTTTAATATATTTATAGATGGGGTTGTAAAATAAGTAAATGCTAGGGTGTTGGGGAGAGGGGTGGGATTAAATTATGGGGAATCAAATGCAAAATAGGAATTGACACAGTTACTTTTTGCTGATGATACTGTGCTTATGGGAGATTCTAAAGAAAAGTTGCAAAGGTTAGTGGACGAGTTTGGGAAGGTGTGTAAAGGTAGAAAGTTGAAAGTGAACATAGATAAGAGTAAGGTGATGAGGGTATCAAACGATTTAACCCTTTCGGGGTCGGTGCCGTACTAGTACGTTTTACGAGCTAGGGTCGGTGCTGTACTAGTACGCGTAAATTCTAGCGGCCTCAAATTAAGTGGGAAACGGCTGGGAGGCCTACATATGAAAGAATGGGTCTGTGTGGTCAGTGTGCGCAGTATAAAAAAAATCCTGCAGCACACACTGCATAATGAGAAAAAAAACTCCGACCATTTTTTTTGTTTAAAACAGCAACTTTGCAGTCTATTTTCGTATGGTATTTATTGATGTATTCTCGTTTTCTTGGTCTCATTTGATAGAATGGAAGATATATTACAGAAATAGAGATGATTTTGATTGGTTTGACAAAGACAAGTATCTTGAAATTGAGCTCAAATTAGCGAAAATGTTCAATTTTTGACGATGTTCAAGAGTAAACAAATCACACCATGCGTCCAATACACATCAACTGGAGAGTCTAATATTCATGCACAAGTGCTCTGATATTATTTATACCATTTTTACAATGATGCAGTTGTATACATAACAGTAAATCTTCTATTTTTTGCAAGAATAAAAATTAAAAATGAAAAGCAAACGTAATGTAAGAGGGCCCTGGAGACCTGAGTAATGAACAAAGATGTTATTTTAGTGCCAGGAATGTCTGCCTTGTTTATTCTGGACCCTATTTTGAAATTGGCATCGTTTGAAATTTGTGTGAAATTGGCCAAATTGCCATTTTGTGACCACTATTTTGGGTAGTTGAAATTGGTAAATAGTCGGTTTCTTGTACTCAATCGATAGAAGAAATGGAGTTCTAGCGAAATAGCTATAATTTTAGGAGACTGAAACATTGGAATTTGGCGAAAATAGGGCTCAAAGTGGGCGAGATCGCCGATGCGTAAATGTTATCGATACCGCTAACTTCACGAAAGCATAATTCCGTTAGTTTTCGATGAAATTTCATAATTTTTGTGGCGTTATGATCAGAAAAAGATTCTCTATCATTTCATAAGAAAACATAAATTTTTTTTTTTTTTTTAAATTCTTGGACCCTGAGAACGAGTTTCGGAGAGGGTCCTTGGACCCCCAAAGGTTAATACTTACTAGAGTTGTTTTTTTTTTTTTTTTTTTTTTTTTTTCTTTTCTTTTTCTTTTTTCTTTTTTTTTATTGAACTAGTTCACCAATTTGTTATTAGTCCGCAAATCTAATATTATATTGCTTGTCGTTTGTATTCTGATACTTGTAAGCTTCTTTCAGATCCGTGTATGGAATGTAGGCACTTCCCAGACTCTGCAGCTGATCCGTGCTCATGATGGACCTGTCACAGGATTGTCTCTTCACGCTACTGGTGACTACCTGCTGTCAGCCTCCCGAGACCACAACTGGGCATTCTCAGACATAAGGACTGGTCGTGTATTGTGCAAGGTCAGACTATTTCAAGTTCAATTGGTTTGTAGAAGGGGTATTCCAGGACATATGCATTGCTTAATATACATAAATCCTTTTTGTTTTTCTGTTGTTTTATTACATTGTCTATTCCAACGTGCACCAAATAAAATTTTTCTAAGATAATTTCCTTTTAAATTGTAATCATGTTAACACAAAATTGTGTTAAAAGATTTGTTTTTTAACCCTTTCAGGGTTATTGACGTACTAGTACGGCTTACGCCCTGGGGTTATTGACGTACTAGTACGCCTAAATTCTAGCGCCCTCAAATCAAGCAGAAACAGGCTGTTAGGCCTAGATGTGATAGAATGGGTCTGTGCGGTCAGTGTGCGCAGTATAAAAAAATTCCTGCACCACACAGTGCATAATGAGGAAAAAAAAACTCTGACCGTTTTTTGGTTTAAAACAGCGACTTTGCAGTCTATTTTCGTATGGTATTTATTGATGTATTCTCTTTTCTTGGTCTCATTTGATAGACTGGAAGATATATTACAGAAATAGAGATGATTTTGATTGATTTGACAAAGACAAGTACCTTGAAATTGAGCTCAAAGTAGCGAAAATGTTCGATTTTGACGATGTTCAAGAGTAAACAAATCACACCATGCATCAATACACATCAACTGGCGAGTCTAATATTCATGCACAAGTGCTCTAATATTATTTATACCATTTATACAATGATGCAGTTGTATACATAACAGTAAATTTTCTATTTTTTTGTGAGAATAAAAATTCAAAATGAAAAGCAAAAGTAATGTAAGAGGGGTCTGGAAACGTGACTAATGAACAGAGAAGACGTTATTTTAGTGCCAGGAATGTCTGCCTTGTTTATTCTGGACCCTATTTTGAAATTGGCATCGTTTGAAATTTGTGTGAAATTGGCCAAATTGCCATTTTCTGACCACAATTTTGGGTAGTTGTAATAGGTAAATAGGTGGTTTCGTGTAGTCAATCGATAGAAGAAATGGAGTTCTAGCGAAATAGCTATAATTTTAGTTGCCTGAAACGTTGGAATTTGCCGAAAATAGGGCTCAAAGTGGGCGAAATCGCCGATGCGTAAGCGTCATGGCTGCCGCTAACTTCGCGAAAGCATAATTCTGTTAGTTTTCGATCAAATTTCATAATTTTTGTGGCGTTATGATCGGAAAAAGATTCTCTATCATTTCATAAGAAAAAATAATTTTTTTTTTTTTTTAAATTCTTGGACCCTGAGAACGAGTTTCGGAGACCCCCCTTGGACCCTGAAAGGGTTAAAACTGACATCTTGGATATTTTATCTTTGATTTAGTCTCATGGGTATAGTGCTTGTTTCTCATAATAATGATGATGTTGATTATAATAATTTGATTTAGTCTCTCATACCCAGATAAGTACTGCTGATTAATCATCAAATGTTTTATTTACAGCACTACAATTTGCAGTAAACCCTCCTATCATTGCTTTTCACTTCACTGCCTCAGTGATTTACATTGCCCCTTATGCTTATTAGAGATTTATTCATTTGTCTTTTTTACTTTTACTAACCTCATTTATTTTATTCATTTTTTTTTTTTTCAACAAGTCGGCTGTCTCCCACCGAGGCAGGGTGACCCAAAAAGAAAGAAAATCCCCCAAAAGAAAATACTTTCATCATCATTCAACACTTTCACCACACTCATACATAATCACTGTCTTTGCAGAGGAGCTCAGATACGACAGCTGAAAATTGTCCCTCGCAGCTGTCACTATCCCAGACCCCTCCTTTAAAGTTCAGGCATTGTACTTCCCATTTCCAGGACTCAAGTCCAACTAAATCAATTAACTGGTTTCCCTGAATCCCTTCACAAAATGTTACCCTGCTCACACTCCAACAGATTGTCATGTCCCAAAAAACATTCGTCTCCATTCACTCCTATCTAACACGCTCACACATGCTTGCTGGAAGTCCAAGCCCCTCACCCACAAAACCTCCTTTACCCCTTCCCTCCAACCTTTTCTAGGACGACCCCTACCCCGCAACATTTTCATTAAAAAAACGATCTTTTATTACAGTACTCAAAATTTTATAACAAAAATATACTGTAAATTTATGACTGGGAAAAAAACACCTTCACATCCAACTATGATATGCACAGTGATGGTGCCAGAATTTCTGTACTGGGGGGCATAGGGGTGGTTATTTAGTTGAAAAGGGGCTTTGGGGAAGCTGGGGAAATTTGGGGGAGGGGTCTGAAGCCTCCAAACCTTTCTTGGTGCCTCCCCCAAATGTGCATTTAAAAATTGCATAATTCAGCATTAGCTAAGGTATACCAAGTATCTGAATTTGGTCTTGCAAAAACTGAGATATTTCTTAAAATTCAATCTGCAGATTTGAACTGTGCACTTATGTCTTCTTTCTTGTGTATTGTCCCAAGGTGAGTGACTCCTCAGCCAGCTCACCCCTGACTGCTGCCCAGTTTCACCCTGATGGTCTCATTCTTGGAACAGGAACTCTAGATGCTACAATAAAAATTTGGGATCTAAAGGAGCGTTCAAATGTAGCAAATTTCCCGGGTAATCTTTCATCCCTTTTTATTCAAATCTTGGTACAGTGGACCCCCGGTTAACGGCTGGCTCCAAACACTAACAATTATGTAAGTGTATTTTTTTAAGTGCTTTTGTAAGTGTATGTTTGGGGGTCCAAAAAGACTACTCTAATTTACATTATTCCTTAAGTTAATAAATTTGTTCGGTAACGGCACTTGAACAGCATTCTGGAACAAATTATGGCCGTTAACCGGGGGTCCACTGTATTTCAATTTTCTTGTGTATGTATACATGTATGAATGAGAGAGTGGGAGTGTGTAATTAGATATTTTGAATTAGCTAGTTGCAGTTACAAGAGTAGAGTTGTGCTTATTTTATCCCATCTTAAATTTGAGGTACTTTTTACATTTTTTGTAGTTTGCAGAACATGTTACCTGAGTTCATTCTTGCCCTTTTTCACTATTTGAAAATGCACTTTTGTCTTTTTGTTTTACTTCTTCTTATTTAAAAATTGGTACAGTAGTTATTGTTTGTTCAAAAATTTGTCCATTTTTCAGCTCATTTTATAAATTTGTATACACCCTCTCGAAGAAAGCACATCCAGAACTTTTAATCCTTTGTAGGTTATATTTTATAATTCCCATATCCATTTTGTTGCACTTTAAAAAATTTCTGTTTTGCCTGTGTTTTCTTCTAAAAGTTCACACACCACAAACCAGGATAATCTAGCTTAGGTCTAACATATAAAGTAAATAATTTATTTTACTTCTTATATTTAGTAATCTATATGGCAGAAGGGATTACTAGCCCATTGCTCCCAGCATTTTAGTCACGTCTTACAACACGCATGGCTTACAGAGGAAAGATTCTTAGTCCGCTTCCCCATGGAGATAAAAGGAAATAATAAGAACTATTAAGGAAAAAATTAAAGAAAACTCAGATGAGTGTGTATACATACATAAATGTGCATATGTATGTGTAGTGTGACCTAAGTATAAGTAGAAGTAGCATGGTATTGTACCTATTATCTTGTGTGTTTATGAGATGAAAAAAAGACACCAACACTTCGACCATCGTATAAAACAATTACAGTGGACCCTCGAATTTCGTAATTAATCCATTAGAGAGAGTCTGCCGAAAGGTGAAATTCACGAATGGTGAAACCAATTAATCCATTCCAGATACCCAAAAGTATTAACAAAAAAATTTTTTTTACATTAAATATAGATTACATACAGAAAACAATGAAACATCAAGTATAAAACAATAATAACATCACACTTACCTTTATTGAAGACTCTTGTTGGTGTATGGAAGACGGGAGGATGGGAGAGGATGATGTTACACTATTGTTTGGAAGGGGAATCCCCTTCCATAAAGACTTTAGGTACCAAGTCCTTATCCAGGGTTACTTCCCTTCTTTGTTTTTTAATGCCACTAGGACCAGCTTGAGAGTCACTGGACCCCTGTCGCTCAAAAAATTGTTCCAGAGAGGTCTGTTTCTGGCATCTCTTAAAAATTTGCCTAAAATGGTACAAGACATTGTCATTGAACATGTCGCATACACGGCCTACAACAGCTTTGTTAGGGTGATGTTCCTCCTCAAATCTTTCCATCCTACTCCACATTGCACAAATTTAATCTCTGAAGAAGGCACCTTCTTCCCTCTCTCTCTTCCTCCTCCTGTGCAGCAATTTCCTCAGCTGTGCTCTGTTGCTGTTGCAGATGAAGCTCTTGCAGCTCTTTAGTGGTTAGCTCTTCACTGTGGTCCTCCACCAACTCTTCCACATCCTTGCCACTAACCTCCAACCCCATGGACTTCCCCAAATCCACAACAGATTCCACAACTGGCATAGGGTTGTCAGGGTCAGTCTGGCTTATTTAGCAGTTCCAAGCACAAAAAAGAATGGAATATTACGAAATATATCGTATGAATGCGTGGAGTGATGGTCATTCGTCGAGAAACAATGCCACACCAACTGTGAATAGTGTGTGGGGTGCCTTTGTGTGCACGTTGATGCTGGGAGGCCGCTCGTACGCATTCTGGACGACCAACAAATGGTGAGACAAATGACGAACCACGAGGCTATATTTTGACGAAAAAACGTTGCGTGAGGCTTACAAAACTCAAGGGTCCACTGTACAGTCAAGAAGCGAAGTGGCATACACAGTGTGGTAAGGCATGGTGAGGCTGCAAGTTCGGACAAACATGGGGCAGAAGAATTCGTTGACAAATTCAAGGAGTACGTAGAGGCTGAAGGATTCCTCCCCCAACAAGTCTTCAATTGTGACGAAACAGGCCTCTATTGGAAGAAAATGCCAAAGAGGACCTACATCACACAGGAGGAAAAGGCACTGCCAGGACACAAACCTATGAAGGATAGGCTAACTCCTTTGTTCTGTGGTAATGCTAGTGGGGATTTCAAAGTGAAGCCTTTACTGGTGTATCACTTTGAAAATCCCAGTGTTTTCAAGAAAAACAACGTCATCAAGAGTAAATTGTGTGTGATGTGGAAGGCTAACAATAAGGCATGGGTCACGAGGCAAATTTTCATTGAATGGGTCAATGAAGTGTTTGGCTCGAGTGTGAAGAGATACCTCCTGGAAAATAAATTGCCACTCAAGTGCCTCCTGGTAATGGACAATGTTCCTGCTCATCCCCCAGGCTTGGAAGACCAGTTGTTGGAGGAGTTTAGTTTCATCACAGTGAAGTTCTTGCCCCCTAATACCACTCCTCTCATCCAGCCCATGGACCAGCAGGTCATTTCAAACTTCAAAAAACTTTACATCAAAGCAATTTCAAAGGTGCTTTGAAGTGACCCCGGACACTGAATTGACCCTAAGAGAGTTCTGGAGAAATCACTTCAGTATCCTCAATTGCATAAGCCTTATAGATAAGGCTTGGCAGGGAGTGACTTCCAGGACGATGAACTCTGGTTGTAGAAAATTGTGGCCAGAATGTGTCCTCGAGAAGGATTTTGAAGGGTTTGAGGCTGGTGGACGACCACAGGGAAGAGCTAACCACTGAAGAGCGGCAAGACCTTCAACTGGAACAGCAACAGACTACAGCTGAGGAAATTGCTTCAGAGGAGGAGGAAGAGAGAAGGGAGAATGTGCCTTCTTCAGTGATTAAGGACATGTGTGCAAAGTGGAATGAGTTGCAAAGTTTTGTGGAGAAATATCACCCTAACAAAGTGTTGCAAGCCGTGTCTGCAACTTGTTCAATGATAATGCCTTGTCCCATTTTAGGCAAATCTTAAAGAGATGCCAGAAACAGACCTCTCTGGACAGATTTTTTGTGTGACAGGGGTACAGTGACTCTCAAGCTGGTCTTAGTGCCAATAAAAGACAAAGAAGGGAAGTAACCCTGGATAGGGCCTTGATACCTGAAGTCCTTATGGAAGGGGATTCCCCTTCCAAACAATAACCTCTCCTCTTCCCTCTCCCCTCCTCACCGTCTTCCATACGCCAACAAGAGTCTTCAATAAACGTAAAAACTTAAACATGAAATATTTTTAAAAAGCATATAAAATATCACAAATCAGCATGCAGTCTTAGCTATTGACATCCACTTGCATGCATTGAGACAGTGAGTAGAAAGAGAACACAGCCAATCACAGCAAGAAAGAGCTACACAAACTGAGGAAGAGATGGTTGATTGGGATTTAGCAGATCTAGAATAATCTGTATACTGGAGAGTGAGAGCAATGCTTAATGTGTTATTTTTGTAAATAATAGTGCTAGTGCATTTTAGTACTGTTTCACATAAATTTAGCTTGTTTTAGGAAAGTTTTTTCCAAAATTTGGCCAGTCAGAATTGGGGGGCGTCCTTGACATCAGAGTGTCGTCTTCACCTTAAAATATGGTAATGTGTGTATTTATCAATCACTGAGCAGTTGAGAGATGCTATGTAACCTGAGGCCTGTCTTGCATGGTGACTGCCTGATCAAAAATGCTAATGTTGCTGGCTGCTAGTATGCCTATTTCAATCATAACCCAACTGATCTCAAATTTACTTGTCTTTTTCTAGGTCACAGTGGAGCAATTAGTTCCATTGCCTTCAGTGAAAATGGGTATTACCTTGCAACAGCTGCAGAAGATTCTACCGTAAGGCTCTGGGATTTGCGTAAACTCAAAAACTTTAAGACAATCCAGTTAGATGAAGGATATGAAGTCATGGACCTTTGTTTTGACCAGTCGGGCACATACTTGGCTGTAGCAGGGACGGATGTCAGGTAAGCTTCCAGCTCCTCCCCAAAATCACTACTGAACTTAGTAACTCCATTTATTGTGTAATTATTCTTTTTCCCTATTTCTAAACCAGTAAACCCTCACTATAACAGACTAAGAGGGAAGATTGTCCTAGTGTCTGTTAAATCACAGTAATGTTAAAAAAGAGCAAAGAAAAAAAAGCATTTGGGTACGCTATATCTAATACAGTACTCTACACAATTTATGGTTATACGCAAAAAGCATTGAAAGTAAAGGAAATAATAATACAATTTACTAAAGAGATTTTACCCATTATGTATTTTAAAAGTCTGTTATTATAAAGGTTTACTGTACCTCAACCAATATTCAATTTTTTTTTTTTTTTTTTATAATGGCGATCACCCACTAAAGGTAGACTTCCCCTCCTCCCCCCCACCCTTACCCCCCAAAAAAAGAAAAGAGGTTGGAAATCCCATTCATAATTATTCTTGTAATAGCCTTCTTACCAGAAATATACAGACTTCATGGTTTAAATGTCCTTCCAAACTGTGACATTTCCACATCTTCCTCAGAATGCAGGGCACTGTGCTTCAGACCTTAAGAATGGAGTCCAACTACAGTGGAACCCCGACTAACGTAATTAATCCGTTCCAGGAGCTAGTACTTAACACGAAAATACGTATCAAACCTTATTTCCATAAGAAATAATGTAAATACAATTAATCCGTTTCCACCCAAAAATTTTCACCAAAAATTCATTTTTTTAAAGAATAAATACTATAGTTTTACATACAGAAAACAATGAGAAATAAATATAAAACACTAATTATAATGGACAAATGAACAGTTAAATAAGTTTTACCTTTATTGAAGACTCTTGTTGGCGTATGAGAGTTTGTTTGGAGGCAGGACAAAATAGTTTTTCAATATGACAATAATATCAACTCTACAGCTTATTTATCTAGCACAATTCATCTAATATGACATAATAAACAATATTAATAACATAGAAACATGATATAAACTCTAGAATGAATAAAACATGTCATTACGATGTAAGACTGGTGGTAGTGTGTTTGTTGTTGTTGGGTATAAGGGCCACTGACCATAAGCCGTGGTGGGTGGCAGCAGCTGGCCATCACTATTCACACAAAACAATGTGCATAATTTATAACTAAGAAACATTTACACTTTAATTTATAAATAAGAAATATTTACACTTTAATTTATAAATAAGAAATATTCACACTTATATAAATAAGAAATACTTTCACTTACCTTGGAGAGATGGTGGCAGAGTACGGCGCTCTTCTCAGTGTCCCTATATAATCTCAAACAACATTGTAGAAGTTAAGTTTTGTGTCGTCATTTTCTATTGATTAATCGCTTAACTTACTTAAGTAAGTTTATTCAGGTATACACAAATCCAGTTATATACATAGATTATCATACATAGCTGCATATGTGTAGAAAACCTAGGATAACCCAAAAAAGTCAAGACAGAGTGACATTTCCATTGCTACACTTTATCACTGGCTGGTGTTATAGCCTTTATCGACTTGTGAAGCTTCTTTGGACCCATGGTGACTTATTTCACAGTGACAATCACTGAACCAGCAATAAACACAACAAAAGTATTGTGAATGTTTGAAAGAGCGCGCTGGGTAATGTTCTCTCAATGGTAAACAACGCAAGACTGACGTCCTGCGGAGGCACGGGGCAGGCAGACAGGTCCGGTACGTTACGCTACACGAGTAAATGTACGCTACACGAGACAAATATTTTGCGAAAAAAGCCTACGTTACACGATTTTTACGTTATATGGAGCTTACGTTAGTCGGGGTTCCACTGTAACTGCTTTCCAGCACAGCAGGCCATAAAAACCACTTGTCTCCACTGACCCCAATTTAACATGCTTACACAAGCCTACTAGATGCTTAAACCTCTAGCACTCAAAAACTCCTTTACACCCCTCCTCCACCCCTTCCTGGGATAACCCATACTCCTCTCTCCTTCCACCCCCTAATTTATACACACTCTTGGTAATACTATTCTTCTCTATCCTCTCTAAATGCCCAGATTACCTCAGCAACTCCTCCTCAGTCTTCTGAATTATATCTTTCTTAACCCCACACCATCTTCTAATTTCTATGTTCAGATTCCTCTGGTTAATATTCACGTCACCCTCAAACATGAAATCACTTCTGCCTCCAGCGTCCTTGCTTCATAGTTCAGAAAACATGCCTCATATCCATATAACAGTGTTGGTACTATTATATTTGGATAGGTTCCCTTTTTTTGCCCTCCATGGGTAATTTTTTTTTCTTTTCCACAGATGCCTCAATGAATCACTCACCTTTTACCCTACATTTATTCTATAGTTTACCTCATCTTTCATAGATCCAGCTGCTGACAGATTCATTCCTAAATGTATTTATTCCTCCATACTCCATCTCTCCAATCTGATATCCAATTTTTGGTTACCTAGATATCTTTGCTACTTTCATCGCCATGCAATTTCCTATGTTCGTTTTTGATCTTCTCATTTTACATATGTATTGCACTTTGTGATTACAAAGAAAAAGGCATATAACAATAGGTCAGCTTTCCTTCCTCTAGCATAATTATGATTGTTGCAGTCAGTGCATCATTTGGAATATGCTTCCAATTCTGCCATAGTGTTTTATGTAGAGAGGTTGAATTGTAAACACTTCTTCCTAATTTGAGAAATAGAAGATCACTTTTTAAATCAAGTTTTGGAATCTACTGTTTTTCTTTCAACAAATCGGCCGTTTCCCACCGAGGCAGGGTGGCCCAAAGAGAAAAACAAAGTTTCTCTTTTTAACTTTAGTAATGTATACAGGAGATGGGGTTACTAGCCCCTTGCTCCCGGCATTTTAGTCGACGCTTACAACACGCATGGCTTACGGAGGAAGAATTCTGTTTCACTTCCCCATGGAGATAAGAGGAAATAAGAACAAGAACTAATAAGAAAATAGAAGAAAACCCAGAGGGGTGTATATACATATATGCTAGTACATGAATGTGTAGTGTGACCTAAATGTAAGTAGAAGTAACAAGACGTACCTGAAATCTTTCATTTTATTAGACAGAAAAAGACACCAGCAATCCTACCATCATGTAAAACAATTACATGTTTCCGTTTTACATTCACTTGGCAGGAAGGTAGTACCTCCCTGGGTGGTTGCTGTCTACCAACCTCCTACCTAGGTCTACTGGTCTTGTTCTCATTTATTCTGTGCCTCGAAATGGGGTACCTTAAGCAGTTGCAATCCTGGTTAAACAAATTAAATATTATTATTATACATTTCTAATACACTTAAATGTTTTATTCTGTTTATTACTTTCAGAGTGTACCTATGTAAACAGTGGAGCGACCTTAGGATTTTTAATGACCACACAGCCATGGCCACTGGAGTTCGGTTTGGCTCAAATGCATCCTACTTAGCATCAACTTCAATGGATCGTACCCTCAAGATTTATGGACCTTAAAAGCCATAAAAGTACTTCAGGAGTTTTATTAAGATAATTAAGAATGGTGACTATCCATTTCTTATATTTTTATGCAATTTCTGTAAGTTTCAAGGTGATAGTAGTGTGCATGTGTGTGTGTGTATCAGTCTTTGTGTTGACAGATCATTATGAATAAGTGTTTGACATGAACATTTTAAAACATCACCAGTATGAACATTGTTTGGGAAGACTTCAGCAATAGCTGAACTGTAAATGTTAATTGAGTATCATATATGTATATGTAAGTGCAACTAGTTTTGAACTAAGTAATAATTTTCAAACCTAATTTGTCTATGGTTCCATTGCCAACAGGTTTAGTTTTAACTAGACTTTCATTTCAGCACATTTTTTTATATTATTAGACTTTTTTGAGATACTGGTATGTAATTTCTCTGCAGTCTTGTCTTCTTCAAGTTTAAATTACCCAAGAGATGTCTTTGACACATTACAAATAGTTGTATAATTATTACCATAGTACCATAGAAGGTAAATTTTCTGTTGTTCAGTCTAGAAAACAGTATCTGAGGGAGATTTTTTAATGTATTATTTCCTAGCTAAATTTTTCCATTTATGAAATAATTATACATGCTTCATTGTTGAGAAGTAATTCTATAAACTAATTGTTTTAGTGTATTTATAACTTTTTTTGTAAAAGTGTACTAAATATCTTACAAGTTCACATTTTTCTTCCAAAATTAGATGATAATGAATTAGACACATGTGCAACATCTAGGTATCTTTATTTTGTAGATGTGTTGCCATCCAGTGGCTTTATCAGTACAGTACATGGACATAATCTGAAGACTAGAATTATATACAGAAGACAGTAGAAATTGACGTAATCAGTCCCTCAGCCTAGTAACAAGTGATGGGCACTGTAGTCTTCAAGATTGTAGTGCTCATCACCTGCTACTGAGCTGATGGACTGATTATGTCATCTTCTATTGTCTTCTGAATGTAATTCTAGTTTTCAGATTATGTCCATGTAGTATTGTATTGATAAAGCCACTGGATGAAATTCAATTTTGGTATTCAAAAGACATTCATGATAAGTAGCATTTAGGTAAGAGGCAACATAGGTTACTTACAGAAACAGGATACTCACTTTATATGACCAAAGTTTATTCCTGTTTCTGACATCATCATACTCGAGCCTTAAACTAAGATAACTCTTTGAAACTTAAGTATTGCAAGTGAAATACTTGCTACAGTATTAAGAAACAATGTGTAATATAGTGTATTTTTACAGCATCTGTCTGCAAAAGGTCAAGCAGATGATTAGCAGGAAAAAATATCAAATGGTGTTTGTAAGCTATAGTGTGGAGTATAAGAATGATTAGTGCACAACAAAGTAACAGGTTAACTTGAAGGGTTTTTTTCTTTTAAGCAGCTTAAGCAAACCAGTATCTTGGTGTAAAATATTACTCGTATGCAATATACTAAAAGCCAGTTGATTTATATATAAAATTTGGATTTCTTTCATCATATTTCAGGTGCTTTGCAATCAGCTCTGATACTTTTTTTGGTAATCCAAGACCAATTTAGCATTTTTGTGGGTATTTAGAGCTGCTTGCTTTATCATTCAAAGCATACAAAACAACATCTATCCAAATGTAATAGATTATATGTATACCTGACTGGAAAGGCAAAACTATACTCCTCCTATATCTACAGGTTTCTGACTGTGAGCTATGGTATAGTACAGTACTATGTCCTAATGTACCTTATCTGTTGCTGGGTTCAGGATCCACTAAAATAGGCTTCCAGAAATGCAATGAAATATGTTTTCTATCTGTGAATTACCATTCACAAGGACACATCCCTTGCAGATATGGAGGGAGTAAAGCAGTAGCAAGACACCAGATTCAGAGCATGTTTTAGTCTTGAGTAAACTGAAATTCAACTGTAGTTGAACATTTAAGCAAGAGTTTAATTTATTTAAGCAAAAATCTGTGTTAAATCGACACTGTATATAATATGATTGAAATCTCTCACAGTAAAGCAGTAAAGAGTCTGACTAAGTCTTTCTAAGATAAATAACTATTAGCAAGTTATTACTCTTAGGTGATTTAATAATAACAAGAACCACAGCTATTTAAGAGGTGCCACAAGATGGAGGAATCTTGTCAACATGTGAACTTTTTTAAAACATTACACAAATAAACACATAGGAGAGAGAGGAAGAGCTTATGACGATGTTTCGGTCCAACTTGAACCATTTACAAAGTCACACTAACAAAAGAGTGAGGCAACAAATTTATATAGGCTAGAGGAAAAAGGGACAGGAACAAGAGAGGGAGAAGAGGAAGTAGTGGTAGTGGAGGTAGTAGTAGTATAAAGTAGGGAGAGTAGTTTAGTGGCAAAAGAGAGAAAAAAGGGAGAGTGAAGGGTGAAGGGAGGCAAAAGTAAAGGTAGTAGCAGTAGTAAAGGAATGGGAGGAAAGGACTAATTAAAAATAGGGTCAGTCTAAGGACAAGAAAAAGGAGCACTGCAGAAGAGCTAAGGGCCTGCAAGAGGTAGAACCAGATGCAGGGGGGAAAACTGTTAGTCAGCTTTCCTCCCTGCATTTGGTCCTACCCTTGCAGGCCCTTAGCTCTCCTGCAGTGCTCCTTTTTCTTCTCCTTATACTGGCCTCACTTCTACCTCTACTTAGTCCTTTTCCCCCATTCCTCTACGATTGCTACTACCTTTACTTTTGCCTCCCTTCACTGCCTCTTTTTTCTCTCGTCACTAAACTACGTACTCTCCCTACTTTCCACCACCACTGTTTCTTCTACTACTACCTCCACTACTTACCTACCACTACCACTACTTCCTCTTCTCCCTCTCTTGTTCCTGTCTGTTTTCCTGCTCCTATGTAAACTGGCTTCCTCACTCTTTTTCTGTTAGTGTGACTTTGTAAATGGTCCAAGTTGGACCATTGTGTGTTATTTGTGTACTGTTCCAGTCATGGTATTGTACCTTTTTGTTCTTTGTTTACAACATCCTTAAAACACAGTTATGTGAAAAAAAATATTTAAAAAACTAACTTGAAGGAAAAAACTTTTAATCTTGTTTATATAATGCATTTATAAATAATGTTGACATTGTCACTCCATTTTATGAAGCCTCTTATGAAAATGTTAGTAGTAATTTTATAGTGAATAAAACTGGTTAATATTGTGCATTGTGCCTTTGTGTCCCCAGTTCATACTTTATGTAGAAGCACCTAATACTCCAAATTTGTTGATAAATCTTGTAACTTTTAATTAATGTTCAATAACAATTGGAATTGCATTTTATAAAATTTTCATTGAACCTATCTTGAAATGTGTGTTCCTGTTTTCTGATAAATGAAAAGAATACTTTAAAAAGTTATTGGAAGCACTTAAGCAAATATGTTGTGAAATTTTATTTAATTAACAAAGGAAAAAGTCATTATATTTAAGGTTCTGAGGGCAGAAGTAAGAATGGAGAAGTAGTAGGTATTGCTGGAGAGTAGGGAAGGGATGCATCTGAGGGCAGAAGAATGAAAAAGTAGTATGTAGTGGGAGGGGTATGCCTGAGGGCAAAAGACTGGTATATTGGGTGGGTATTGCTGGAAAGTGGGTGAGAAGTACATGCGGGGGCAGAAGTAAGACTGGAGAAGTGATAGGCATTACCAGAGAGCAGGGAAGGGGCACAAGACACAAGTACAAGTTGAGATAGCCCTGTAGATGGCTACCGATCAAATAAGTTTGTAAATATCACATCACCATGAAGGAATAGGATTATACTTCATGGTTTGTCTTTCAGTAAAAGGCAAATTTCCAATGCTTTGCACCTCTGTTCACAATGAGGTATTTCACAGCTAATTCATTTTACTTCATTCATGTAAAGCGCTAAATTCAAGAGGGTTATTCAGTGCTGTATGGCAAAGTGGGAACTGGTGTCAGAGGTTAAAAACCAATAAAGTACAGAAGGGGAGTGCAAAGGAACACAAAAAATCAGTGCAGTATATCAGATTTGAAAGATATAGAAACTACAAAAAAGTTGGCAACTTCCAAAGAAGTATTGTATTGCATTTCAAGAAACACTGAACCTGTGTGGGTCATTCAAGCCAAGGAGTGGTGGAAGCTCAATCCTCTGCTAATCGAGCTCTAGTTCCTGACCAGTCAGGCTTTGGTGACAGGATAATCAGAGTAAGCGTGTCACAACATTGAAGGAAAGGTTGAATGATTACTCTGGGGTGCTCTGATAAATGTGACAATTTTTTAAAGGATATTGGTCTCTTGAGTGTGATTTGACAGTTCTTGCAGTGAGCATAGGACACTTTTCCATGAGATAGCCTCAGGTGAGTCATGAACCAATGCTTCTCACAATCACCTGGCACTGTATTATTACTTGGGTTTAGTGCTTCCCCATAAATTTAATAATAATCCTCACAACCAACAATGGGATGATGTGGCTTCCCAGTAGCCCAGTTACTATTTAATTACCCTTCAAGTGGAGGTTACCTTTGACGTCGTCATCGCTCTAATACCCTTACTTTATGTTCCCTCCTCACTGACTCACTGATGGCCCCACCTTTGACCTACACTGCTACACCTACACTGTTAAACCTACACTGTTGCACCTACATTTTTACACCTACACTGCTACAACTACACTGCCATACCTACACTGCTACACTTACACTGCTACATCTACACTTTTACACCTACACTGCTATACCTACACTGCTACACCTACACTGCTACACCTACACTGCCATACCTCCACTGCTACACCTACACTGCTACACCTACACTGCTACACCTACACTGCTACACCTACACTGCTACACCTACACTGCTACACCTACACTGCTACACCTACACTGCTATATCTACACTGCTACACCTACACTGTTACACCTACACTGTCACACCTACACTGCTACACCTACATTGCTACATCTACACTGCTACACCTACAATGTTACACCTACACTGCTACACATACACTGCTACACCTACACTGCTACACCTACACTGCTACATCTACACTGCTACACCTACACTGTTACACCTACACTGCTACATCTACATTGCTACATCTACACTGCTACACCTACAATGTTACACCTATACTGCTACACATACACTGCTTCACCTACACTGTTACACCTACACTGTTGCACCTACACTGTTACACCTACACTGGCACTGGAATGGATCAGGGAATACCTCACAGGGAGGCAACAACGGGTCATGGTGCATGATGAGGTATCACAGTGGGCGCCTGTGACGAGCAGTGTACCGCAGGGGTCAGTCCTAGGACCAGTGTTATTCTTGGTATATGTAAATGACATGACGGACGGGATAGACTCAGAAGTGTGTCTGTTCGCAGATGATGTGAAATTAATGAGGAGAATCACATCGGAAGAGGACCAAGCAGGACTTCAAACAGACCTGGACAAGCTTGACATCTGGTCTAGCAACTCGCTTCTCGAATTCAATCCCACCAAATGCAAAGTCATGAAGATCGGAGAAGAGCAAAGAAGACCGCTGACAGAGTACAGGCTAGGCGAACAAAGGCTACAAACTTCGTCAAAGTAGAAAGACCTTGGGGTGAGTATAACGCCAAGCACGTCTCCGGAGGCACACATCAACCAGATAACTGCGACAGCATATGGGCGACTAGCAAACCTAAGACTAGCGTTCCGTTACCTTAACAAGGAATTGTTCAAGACACTGTACACCGTGTACGTCAGGCCCATACTAGAATATGCAGCACCAGTCTGGAACCCACACCTGGTCAAGCACGTAAAGAAACTAGAGAAAGTGCAAAGGTTTGCGACAAGGTTAGTTCCACAACTCAGGGGACTGTCCTATGAAGAAAGGTTGAGGGAAATAGGACTAACAACACTGGAGGAAAGAAGGGTCAGAGGAGACATGATAACGACATACAAAATACTGAGGGGAATCGACAAGGTAGACAGTGACAGGATGTTCCAGAGAGGGAACACAGAAACAAGGGGACACAACTGGAAGCTGAAGACTCAGATGAGTCAAAGGGACGTTAGGAAGCATTTCTTCAGCCATAGAGTAGTCAGGAAGTGGAATAGTCTAGAGAAAGATATAGTGGAGGCAGGAACCATACATAGTTTTAAGACGAGGTATGATAAAGCTCATGGAGCAGGGAGAGCAGAGACCCAGTAGCGGACAGCGAAGAGGCGGGGCCAGGAGCTGAGTCTCGACCCCTGCAACCACAATTAGGTGAGTACTGTTACACCTACACTGCTACACCTACATTGCTACACCTACACTGCTACATCTACACTGCTACACCTACACTGCTACATCCCCTACACTAGTACACCTACACTGCCTTAAACTACCTTCGAAGCATTAAACTACAGACCAGTGTCACTGACATGTACAGTATGCAAAGTCATGGAGAAGAGTGGTGGAGCACCTAGAAAGTAATGAGCTTATCAGCGACATCCAGCACGGTTTCAGGGACGAGAAATCCTGTCACAAACCTTCTGGAGTTCTATGACAGGGTGATAGCAGTAAAACAAGAGAAAGAGGGGTGGGTAGATTGCATTTTCCTTGGACTGTAACAAGGCGTTTGACACAGTTCCACACAAGAGATTAGTGCAAAAGATGGAGGACCAGGCAGAAATAACTGGAAAGGCACTGCAATGGATCAGGGAATACATGTCAGGAAGACAACAGCGAGGCATGGTACGTGGCGAGGTGTCAGAGTGGGCGCCTGTGACGAGAGGGGTTCCACAGGGGTCAGTCCTAGTACCGGTGTTGTTTCTGGTATTTGTGAACGACATGACGGAAGGAATAGACTCAGAAGTGTCCCTATTTGCAGATGATGTGAAGTTGATGAGAAGAATTCAATCGGACGAGGACCAGGCAGAACTACAAAGGGATCTGGACAGGCTGCAGGCCTGGTCCAGCAACTGGCTCCTGGAGTTCAACCTCACCTAGTGCAAAGTCATGAAGATTGGGGAAGGGCAAAGAAGACCGCAGAGTAGTCTAGGGAGCCAGAGACTACAAACCTCACTCAAGGAAAAGGATCTTGGGGTGAGTATAACACCAGGCACATCTGAGGCGCAGATCAACCAAATAACTGCTGCATCATACGGGCGCCTAGCAAACCTAAGAACAGCATTCAGACATCTCAATAAGGAATCGTTCAGAACCCTGTACACCGTGTACGTTAGGCCTATATTGGAGTATGCAGCACCAGTTTGGAACCCACACCTAGCCAAGCACGTAAAGAAATTAGAGAAAGTGCAAAGGTTTGCAACAAGATTAGTCCTGGAGCTAAGTGGCATGTCCTACGAGGAAAGGTTAAGGGAAATCGACCTGACGACACTGGAGGACAGGAGAGCTAGGGGGGATATGATAATGACATAAAATACTGAGAGGAATCGACAAGGTGGACAGAGACGGGATGTTTCAGAGATGGGACACAGCAACAAGGGGACACAGTTGGAAGTTGAAGACTCGATGAATCACAGGAATGTTAGGAAGTATTTCTTCAGTCACAGAGTTGTCAGGAAGTGGAATAGTCTGGAAAGTGATGTAGTGGAGGCAGGATCCATACATAGCTTTAAGAAGAGGTATGATAAAGCTCATGGAGCAGGAAGAGTGACCGAGTAGCAGCCAGTGGAGAGGCGGGGCCAGGAGCTGTGACTCGACCCCTGCAACCACAACTAGGTGAGTACTGCTACACCTACACTGCTACACCTAAACTGCTATACCTACACTGCTACATCTACACTGCTACATCTACACTGCTACATCTACACTGCTACATCTACACTGCTACATCTACACTGCTACATCTACACTGCTACATCTACACTGCTACATCTACACTGCTACATCTACACTGCTACATCTACACTGCTACATCTACACTGCTACATCTACACTGCTACATCTACACTGCTACATCTACCTGCTACATCTCACTGCCACCTGCTACATCTACACTGCTACATCTACACTGCTACATCTACACTGCTACATCTACACTGCTACATCTACACTGCTACATCTACACTGCTACATCTACACTGCTACATCTACACTGCTACATCTACACTGCTACATCTACACTGCTACATCTACACTGCTACATCTACACTGCTACATAATACATAAGAAAAAAGGAACACTGCAGCAGGCCTACTGACCCATGCGAGGCAGGTCCATCACTAACCGGCTTAGACCTGACCACCTGGAGCTAACCTTCTCCAGGTAAACTCCAGGTAGTCAGGTCACTTCCACTTAAGGAATTAGTACGGAATCTGACCTAGTAGCACAAGCTAGTCAGGTCCAACTCACACCCACCCACATTCACTCATGTATTTATCTAACCTATTTTTAAAACTACGCAACGTCCCAGCCCCTATGACGGTACTCGGGAGTTTGTTCCACTCATCCACAACTCTATTACCAAACCAGTGCTTTCCTATATCCTTCCTGAATCTGAACTTTTCCAACTTGAAACCATTGCTGCGAGTCCTGTCTTGGCTGGATATTTTCAGCATGCTATTTACATCCCCTTTATTTATTCCTGTTTTCCATTTATACACCTCAATCATATCTTCCCTAATTCTACGCCTTTCAAGAGAATGCAGATTCAAGGCCCTCAGTCTATCCTCATAGGGAAGATTTCTGATACATGGGATCAACTTTGTCATCCTCCTCTGTACGTTTTCCAGTGCATTTATATCCATTCTGTAATACGGTGACCAGAACTGTGCAGCATAATCTAAATGAGGCCTAACCTAAGATATATAGAGTTGAAGAATAACCTGAGGACTTCTGTTAGCTTTATTGCGAACACTTATGCACTGTTGTCTTGGTTTCAGATTACTGCTAACCAGAACTTCTAAATCCTTCTCGCAATCACAAGTATTAAGATCTACATTATTCAGTTTATATGTGGCATGGTTATTGTCCTGCCCAACATTTAGAACTTTGCATTTGTCTACATTAAACTGCATCTGCCACTTCTCCGTCCACTGCATCAGTCTATTCAAATCATCCTGGAGTGCTCTAATGTCCTCTACACTGCTACATCTACACTGCTACATCTACACTGCTGCACTTACACTTGTATATACCTACACTTCTACACCTACACTGCTATACCTACACTGCCACACCTACACTGCTATACTTACACTGCTACATCTACACTGCTATACCTACATTGCTACACTTACACTTGTATATACCTACACTTCTACACCTACACTGCTATACCTACACTGCTACACCTACACTTCTACACCTACACTGTCATACATACACTGCTACATCTACACTGCTACACCAACACTGCTACACCAACACCAACTGCAGCATATGGGCGACTGGCAAACCTAAGATTAGCGTTCCGTTACCTTAACAAGGAATCGTTCAAGACACTGTACACCGTGTACGTCAGGCCCATACTAGAATATGCAGCACCAGTCTGGAACCCACACTTGGTCAAGCACGTAAAGAAACTAGAGAAAGTGCAAAGGTTTGCGACAAGGTTAGTTCCACAACTCAGGGGTCTGTCCTACGAAGAAAGGTTGAGGGAAATAGGACTAACAACACTGGAGGAAAGAAGGGTCAGAGGAGACATTAAATTCTTTATTTCATGTAATACAAGGTGGGGGGTACTTATAGTTATACATTAAAGTTGATATTACAAGATGGCCAATAATATGCCTAGGTATGCCTAGGCTTTTCAGGCAGTCTTATGATAGGTCTTACTCAATAGCTATACAATGGATATACAGATTGTAAGATTAGGTTTACAAAATTTAGGTACTGGAATTTAAACATTGAGAATTTAACAATTAGTATAAAAAGTTAGCAATTAGTTTATATATTAATGATAAAGGTGATATATTGGCATAATATAGTTTCTATATTGGAGTATCTTAGGCAAACTTATGACTAGCTTAAGTATTATGGAGCAATAGTTGTATTAGAATTTTGGTTAGAACTGTGCAAATTAAGGGGAATCACAGATATCAATAAGTGTATTTTGCTGTGGTTAGTAATGTGCAAATTAAGGAGAATCACAGATATCAATAAGTGTATTTTGCTGTGGATATGTGCAAGATAAAGTAGTTTTCGTATGGTTAACTACCGGTTGGGTGCGTAAGTGAGATAAGATGTTTTTTAACGGTGCTTTTGAAAATGGAGGTTGTGTCTGCAGTTCTAGAGTTTTCAGGCAGGGAGTTCCAGATTTTAGGCCCTTTTATGCGCATTGAATTTTTGTATAGATTTAGTCGGACACGGGGAATGTCAAAGAGATGTTTATGTCTGGTATTATGTCTATGGGTCCTGTCACAACTGTCAAGAAAGTGTTTTAGCTCAGGGTTAAAGTTGGAATTAATGGTTCTATAAATGTAGATAGCAGAGTAGTAAGTATGGATGTTCTGGACAGTGAGTAGGTTTAGGTCTTTGAAGAGTGGGGGGGTGTGCTGCCTAGCGTTGGATTGTGTGATAATTCTTACTGCGGCTTTTTGTTGGGTTATTATTGGCTTTAGGTGGGTAATTGCTGTTGATCCCCATGCACAAATGGCATATGTGAGGTAGGGATAGATGAGTGAGTAGTATAGTGTGAGTAGGGCTGATTGTGGTACATAATACCGTATCTTAGAGAGGATCCCCACAGTTTTGGACACTTTCTTTGTTATGTGTTGGATATGGGTGCTGAATTTCAGGCTGCTGTCAAGGTGAAGGCCCAGGAACTTGCCCTCGTTATGTCTAGCAATAGGTGTAGAGTTGATCTTAATGTTTAATTGTGGATCATCTGTTCTGTTGCCAAACATAATATAGAAGGTCTTATCAGTGTTGAGTGTAAGTTTATTGGCAGTCATCCATGTTGATATTTTTATTAATTCGTCGTTAACAATGGTATTAAGCGTGGCAAGGTTTGTGTGGGAGATGACATAAGTTGTATCGTCAGCAAAGAGTATTGGTTTCAAGTGTTGTGATACATTGGGAAGATCATTGATGTATAAGAGGAAGAGCAGGGGACCTAGGACACTTCCCTGCGGTACGCCGGTGTCTAGTGGTAGTGTCGTGGAGGATGTGTCTTTAATAGTGACACACTGGTACCTATTAGTGAGGTAGGATTTGAGGTATGCTAGTGCATGACCTCTTATTCCATAGTGGTCAAGTTTGTGGAGTAAGATGCAGTGGTTTACTGTGTCAAAAGCTTTCCTTAAGTCAATAAAAAGTCCTAGTGGATATTCCTTATTTTCAAGTGCTGTGTAAAGCAGGTCTATCATTTTTACTATTGCATCGTTAGTGCTTTTATTTTTCCTGAAGCCAAATTGGCAGGGGTTGAGTATGCTTTGTGTAGTTATAAACTACAAGTTTCTCGAATATTTTGGATAGCAATGGTAGATTTGATATAGGCCTATAGTTATTTACGTCTGTAGGGTCACCACCTTTGTGTATTGATAACGACATACAAAATACTGCGGGGAATCGACAAGGTAGACAGTGACAGGATGTTCCAGAGAGGGAACACAGAAACAAGGGGACACAACTGGAAGCTGAAGACTCAGATGAGTCAAAGGGATGTTAGGAAGCATTTCTTCAGCCACAGAGTAGTCAGGAAGTGGAATAGTCTAGAGAAAGATATAGTGGAGGCAGGAACCATACATAGTTTTAAGACGAGGTATGATAAAGCTCATGGAGCAGGGAGAGCAGAGACCCAGTAGCGGACAGCGAAGAGGCGGGGCCAGGAGCTGAGTATCGACCCCTGCAACCACAATTAGGTGAGTACAATTAGGTGAGTACTGCTACACCAACACTGCTACACCTACACTGCTATACCTACACATTTGTGTAATACTGCCCCTGCCCCTAATGCCATGGCATGCCAGTGGCTCTCCTTGCATTACAGTTTTATAATTGTAACTACCAATAACTATGTATACTTGTAACTTGCAACGAAATAAAAATATTATTATTATTATTATTATTATTATTATTATTATTATTATTATTATTATTATTATTATTATTATTATTATTATTATTATTATATTATTACATGGAAGGTTCTGGAATCTTAGTAAATACTGATAGTATAATATAATTTTACTATTTTTTTCATGTGTAAACTATCTACTTATAATAATGAACGAGATGTTTCTTGTGAGAATACCAATGCTGGTGATATAAAGATATAAGAGGGAAGTTGATGGTGCAAACATGAACGTTGCTCTCACAATATTATTGGAATTCTTCACTGATAAGCAATTTAATTTATGTCATTAAGACTGATATCTTTTAATATTTTGTTATATATTTGAAGATGAATGACAATGTTAGTGTTAATTGTTGTGTTTATCTGTTTATTAAGTTAAATTAAATTAGTTTGTGTTATGTTTTGAAGGTGTTGTGATATCTTGGTTATTGTTAAGGTTTGTCAACATGGCCCAGGGTAGCCGAGGAATTGCCCGGGTGCTGGAGAAATTACGTAGTTCTGTTGAAGAGGGACGCTATTATGAAGCCCATCAGATGTACAGAACGTTGTACTTCAGGTTCGTGTGTTGAGAAAGTTACATAATGTCTATACTGGCGCAAAGTGGTACATGAATGAGGCTGCTGCTGCGGTACCCAACACCAAGCTTCACCTTTGCCTTGTTATTTGGTGTTATTATTAATAGGTGTTTATAGAAAATTAAAGGAAATATTCCTGTGGGTTACGTATTTGAAGCATCAGGGTAATGTATATTGGTAGAAGTGAATATAAATGGGGTAAAACAGCTAAAGTGATGGAAGAGCAGAGGCGGGATCGTGTGTCAGTGTTGCAGAGATTGATTATTCACAGCCAGACAAGGTGCACAGTCCATCCTGGTAAGTTAAGTTTACTCTCTTGCTTGGCTCCATGTAGAGTTAGTTCACTGCAGATTGAAGATTCCTAATGTTCCACACGTGTCTTACTCTTCATTAAGTCAAGGCTAAGTTTGTCTAAATGCTTATTGCTAAACATAATGAGGGCAAATTCCTGGGCCTGCACCTTGACAGCAACCTGAAATTCAACACCCATATCCAACAAATAACAAAAAAAGTATCCAAAACAGTTGGGATCCTCTCCAAGATACATTACTACGTACCACAATCTGCCCTACTCACACTATACTATTCACTCATCTATCCCTACCTCACCTGTGCTATTTGTGCCTGGGGATCAACAGCAGCAACCCACCTAAAGCCAATAATAACCCAACAGAAAGCCACCGTAAAAATTATCACACAATCAAACGCAAGACAACACACACCCCCACTCTTCAAAGACCTAAACCTGCTCACCGTACAGAACATTCACACCTACTATTGTGCAACCTACATTTACATAACCATAAATTCTAATATTAACCCTGAACTAAAACACTTTCTTGATAGTTGCAACAGAACCCATAGACACAATACCAGACACAAAAATCTCTATGACTTTCCCCGTGTCCGGCTAAACCTCTACAAAAATTCAATCTACATAAAAGGGCCTAAAATCTGGAACTCCCTGCCTGAAAATTCTAGAACCGCAGACTCAACCACCAATTTCAAAACTACCGTTAAAAAGCATCTCGTCTCCCTAACACACTCCATCATCAGCTAACCAAATGAAAACCACCTAATTTTCTTTTTTATATCATGAACACATCCAAAACAATATACTCTTATTCTTGTTATCAGTAATTCCTCCCTAATTTGCTCTTACACCCACCCAAATGACTATAAACATTAAATTCCTAATATAGCTATTGCCTATTAAGTCTTAAGTTAGTCCTAAGTTAGCCTAAGATACTCTTCCAGTATATGAGCTTTAATAGAAACAATGTATCATGCCAAGACAAATCCAAACCCATTACTAAATCTACCATTTATAATATTATTATATGATTTGTACTAATAATATGTTCAAATGTACTGCTCCATAAACTATATCAGTATACAGTAAGAATTAGTATTATTTTTTTTTATTAACACATCAGCCTATTCCCACCAAGGCAGGGGGGCCCGAAAAAGAAAAACTTTCATCATCATTCGCTCCATCACTGTCTTGCCAGAGGGGTGCTTTACACTACAGTTATAAAACTGCAACATTAACACCCCTCCTTCAGAGTGCAGACACTGTACTTCCCATCTCCAGGACTCAAGTCCGGCCTGCCGGTTTCCCTGAATCCCTTCATAAATGTTACTTTGCTCACACCCCAACAGCACGTCAAGTATTAAAAACTATTTGTCTCCATTCACTCCTATCAAACACGCTCATGCATGCTTGCTGGAAGTCCAAGCCCCTCGCACACAAAACCTCCTTTACCCCCTCCCTCCAACCTTTCCTAGGCCGACCCCTACCCCGCCTTCCCTCCACTACAGATTTATACACTCTCGAAGTCATTCTGTTTCGTTCCATTCTCTCTACATGTCCAAACCACCTCAACAACCCCTCCTCAGCCCTCTAGATAATAGTTTTGGTAATTCCGCACCTCCTCCTAATTTCCAAACTACGAATTCTCTGCATTATATTAGTCTGCCCAAAATGCCTAGGCATGCTATTGGCCTTCTTTGTAATTAATATCTTATACAGTGGACCCCCGGTGTTCGTCCTGCTCAAAACACTCCCTTTTATGTAAGTGTATTTTTTTAAATGCTTTTATAAGTGTAGTTTTGGGGGTCTAAAAGGACTAGTCTACTTTACATTATTTCTTAAGGGAATAAATTCGGTTGGTAATGGCACTTCAGCAGCATTCTGTTACGAAAAATGGACGAACACCGGGGGTCCACTGTAATATGTAAACCACACATTGTAAACTTTACAAGAAATAAACATTTGAATTTGAATGCTGTGCCTACTATAGGCTTTTAAATTTATTGTATTGTACTTATGTTCAATTCTTTGAAAGTAAACATAATTGATTTTGAAGTCATTGTATCAGAACAGATAAAAAATTACAGGGCAGTTATGTATCTGGATGAACCTTTCTGAGACATTACAATACAGTATGGTATAGCCTCATATCCAAGATATTTGAAGACCCTATTTTGTAAAAGGAGTAGGAGAAGAAGAATTCAGATTATTAACGACAGAGGATTAGTAAATCAGAATAACTCAATTAAGCCATTTAGTTTATCTTATTTTTATTGGGCTCCATTGTTAGGTCCTTTCCCAATATGCACCCCCAGAAGTTAATGAACTTCTAGATACATGTAGTATCTGTTTACTGCTAGTTAGTAGGTGTTAAGAGACTTGCCCATATAGTTTCCATTGTCCAGAATTCAATCTGAGTTTCTGTTCAATATGAGCCAAGCCAGCTACCACTTCCTGATTAAGTACTATTACACTGTGGGTCAATCATTAAAAGAAATTCTTCTGTTGTTTGCCTTTGTCTACTTTCCCATGTATCTTTTATAAACATATAGTAAATTGTAGGTTTTACAGCCTATATTAATAACTCTTCCTATATTAATAGCTTCACCTCGTGGCATTATTCATTCATATTATGTTTTTATGAAGACAGTAAATGTAATTGATTACGATGATGAACAAAGGTTACAGTTCACATTTAAAAATATGTTTCTCACTAGTTTTTAGAACACTGAATTCAAATCTGAACTTAGTTTTGCTCCGATACATATGGGTTCTGTCAAATAGAACCCCCATGGTGAATGATTTCACCAAGACAATCATCATGGAGAAGGGATATCAGGAAAACCTGATGATGGCTGACTACTCTTGGACACTGGTGCTGAAGAGCAATGTTGAACACAAACGAAAAAGCCAGAAATCCGTGATGTAAATATGTTTGTACAGTATTATTGCATAAAAATTTCTGTTATTTTTGTTTTGCATAATATTTATGCATAATACAATACCTTTGATTGTTAGGCAACATATATCATGTGATTCTTCAATTTCAAATAGCCAAAATATTGATTGTAAGATTTAAAAAAAGCTTATGTGATAGAGACTCATCAAGCTCAGATTTGTGATCAGCACATCAAAGTTTGTTTAAAACAACCAATCTGGTTTCTGAACTGGATAAAAAGTTAGATTTTGATGGCTAGTGTTGTTATTATTATACTGTACGTATTTATGGGGATCACACAGGGCCTAAGGAATTGGAAGCAATCAGGTTTGATCTTCACTGGTGGAGGGTTGTTCAAATTCCCTGGATCAAGTACTCTTCACTGGCATCAGTGTACCTCCCCTAAAGGAGAAGTGTTAATGAAATGTGTATGTAAAACGATCCGAGACATGCAACTGTTTGTGTTATACTAGCACTACCTTCCTTTTCCTCCTAATGAAACCTAATTACTTCCCATTTCCTAGGTGCTGTATGGCCCCAGTGGGTTTAATGCTTTCCCATTAAAATAATACAGTAATACTATAATATCCACTTCTTCAAATCTTTTTTTTTTTTTTATCTGTTTCACTAATGTGACTACCTTTATGCCTTTGATATACTTTTGAAGGGATTTTATATTTTTCTACTCCAGCACCCTGATTATCCAGGTTATTATTGCCAGCTGCCTGCTGGCCCACATATCCATCACTACCTGGTTGATCTGACTAGTTTTCTTCTTGGAAATTATTGGATAAAAATAGAAATGCATTATAATGAGATCCTTTATTGGTAACATTTTGCCCACACAGTGGGCCTTTTTAATTCACAAATAAATCTACTTGGGAAGACAGGATGTACATATATAGAATATAGAGAACATAGTGATGTGATGAGTTGGGTGAGGTGTACTGAAGGTAATTTCTTGGGTAAACTGATAATTAGTTAGACAAATATAATGCTTGAAAGAGGTTGTATTTGAGAAGGACTTGCTTAATGTGGGTCAGTGGGCCCGCTGCACTGTTCCTCTCTACTGTAACCTGTTGCTGTATGAGGTAATAATCAAAAAGCTTCCTGCCAAAAGGCTCAGTTAGGTTGTAGAAGCTTTTGTGCTGGTTGAAGTTGTTTGATGTGCTGATTAGTGTTGATTTCAGAATTCTGCATTTTGATGTGTCATCTTCTTTGACAGTGAATCTTGTGCCATTGTAATTGATAATGTAGTTGTGGGAGTTTGTGTGTAACATGACATTGATGTTTCTCACATATTTATTTGGTCTCAGTTGTTGCAAGGGATTATATATACCCCTGCTGTGGTTTGGACTTGGTGGTGTCCTTTACTGATAATATCCTTGCTGTAGTGAAGGCAGTGGTAGACTGCTGAAATTTGGTGTTTGAGAGAATTCTGAGTTTAACATTTGAGTTGTTAGGGAGGGCTATGCATTTTTCTGTGGTATCTCATCTAGGTGAGTTAAAGATGTATTCACAGGACCTACAGTCTCTGATGAAATAACTGAGAGAGTAAGTTTAGAAGAAATCTGTTTTAGGAAAGAGCATTCTTCAAGATATTCACTGCTGCAGATACGGATAGCATGTAGGAAGAAGCCAGTGATGACGCCACATTTGGTCTTGGTACTGTTGGTGCAAGTAGAAATGGAAATGACCATGTTGATTGGTAGGTTTGCTGCAGACCTTGAAATGTAGTTCATGATCAGATTTGCAGAGAAGAACATCAAAGAAAGGTAAAGTGCCATTGACTTCTTTTAATGTGTGAATTGGATAGAGGGTTCGACTGAGTTGAGTTAATGTTGGAGTGTAGGGATATTAAATTGTCTAGGACTTATGATGAGTATGTCATCAACATAATGAAACCAGGTGACCAAGGAGGAAATAATAGAAGAAAGCCTCTTGGCTTTGAGATGTTCCATATATATATATACTATATGTATATATAGTATAGGTTCAGAATGTCACATAGGTTAGTCTATTTCAGACCCCCAAAAATACACTTGCAACAGCACTTACGAAAATACACTTACATAAATGTTCGAGTTTGGAGATGCACGAAAACCGAGGGACCACTGTACTGTAATTTGTTAATGAATAAATTTATTATCACTATAGATGCAAAAGATTGTGATGACATTAGAATCTCTCTCATTTGATAATGTTGTTTACTTACAGATACTGCAGCCAGCAGAAATACAGTGAAGTTTTAGATCTCCTGTATAATGGAGCATCTCTTCTTTTAATGCATGATCAAGTAAGATTAATTTTTGGTACCTATTTTGGGTTTAGCACTGCTCTTTGATTATAATAATAGTGTTTGTCACTTGTTTTTACCCAACTTTTTAATTTTGTATAAATGTTGTATATTGGTGGAAAGATCATGATGGTATGATGCCATCATGCGTTTGGCAAGACAGTGATTGAATGAATATCGGTGAAAGTGTTTCCTCTTTTTTTTTTTTTTTTTTGAGGGGGAAGGGGGGGTCACCCTACCTCAGTGGAAGACCGCTGGTTTGTTAAAAAATCATGAGTATATCTTTGTTTTATCGTTTGGTGAAGTTTGCCTATGTATAAGTTGTAATACTTAGGAGTTGTGTATGTTGAAATATTGTTGAAGCTATTAATGTGGAACTATTAAGGTACTTTAAGATGTGATGAACAGGTTGAGGAAATAAATGGATCTGTCAGTTATGAAGGGATAGTAGTGAGGCTAAAACTGAAGGTTGAGGTGTTAGAGGGAGAGAATATTTTGAAAAATTTTCAAAGGCAGATTATGAAACAAGAAAACATATTACAGTACTACTATACACAACACATCAGTCTACTACACTACACAACGCATCAGACTATAATACTACACAGCACAATACAAGAGATAACTACTATACACAACAAACTGGGAGAAATTTATTGCTTGGGATTAGGAGCAGTGAATGTGAATGAAATGAATGAAGGAGTAAGAAAGGTAACCTTGAGAAAAACAACATGAAAGGTAGGAAATTTGAAAGAGTAAATATATAGTAAGTAATGTTCCTGGAGACCCACAAACATGGGACAATCTGAAATTACTCTTCAACAGACCAAACATTATTTTTACTACACAACTAACTTCCAACAGATGAAAATAAAATTTTCATATTTTTTGACTGATATTTTCCATACAGAAACTTATTTTGTTTCGCTTTTTTACTTAAACAGAATTCTCATTGAGTGTTTTTATTTGACAGCAAACAAGTGGTGCAGACCTAGCTCTTTTAATGCTGGATGTATTTGAGAAGTCCAAAACTGAGCCAACAGAAAACCAAATATCTCAAATAGCCAAGTAAGTTGTAGATATATTGCTGTTCCCCTTAAAACTGTTGATTAATCATTGTTTTCAAAATGAATGTTTTCCACAGTCAGTGAAAAAGGCTTTGGTTCTTTCCCTCATTAAGCCTTTCTTTGATCTGGAAATATTTCAAACTATTGTCCTGTTTTAAGTCTTACACTTTCTTTCTTTCAACATGTCAGCCATCTCCCACCGAGGCAGGGTGGCCCAAAAGGAAATTGACTGAATGTGCTATTCTAAATTAATTGTTTCCTCTTCTGCAGTAGAGCCATGTTCTTCCTAGCTTTCAGTCTGCATATCAGTCATTTAATTTAACTGATATGGCTTTGTGTAAAGTCTACAGTGATTTGATACTGAACACTTGTTTAGGAAATGTCATTGCTAATTTTCTTCGACCTTTCTGCTGCATTTGATACTATTGATAATGGATTACTAATGAGTGATGTTTTTGGCTGTGGCCTTAGGGATACTGCATTGACTCTTTCGAAATACAGTGGGTGATCATAATTCATGTGGGTTACATTCCAAAAAAATTGCACTGCATATGATTTCTGTGATTTATGGACTGAAAAATATGGGAGAAATAAGGTTGCGTTAGTGATACTTAATATCTTGAAGTGAGTGGAGAGGGTGGCTGTGGATCTACTGGGCCAAGGTTGACAGTTGGAGTTGATGTGATGTTGAAGGTTGGGGATCTTGTATTCTGATGCAGCTTCACCAGTTGATTGTTGCTGTGGAGTGTTCAGGTATTCCGTCGTATGTCACTGCAGTTCCGTATACAGCTTACTGTGCATTCTAAACTGGTTAAACTATTCAGCACTAAATGTGCACTTGTTTTGTGGCTATCCTTCCTCCTCATGCACTATTTTATAGTATAAGGCTTTGTCCCCAATAAAAAGAACATCAGGTGGAACACCATTCTCTGTTTGCCTTTCAGTCTACACATTTAGTAAACATTATGTTTATTTAGCGCTGTAATAACCTATTTTTCATTCTTTTCACCATGTCACATTGAGTGTTATTCCTTGCACAAGCTTTTATCTTTGTCTTATTGTATTGAATTGAAAGAATCATTGATTCTCTAACACTAGATGCTAGTGCCACTTCCATGATGCATGCACCACCCTTCAGCATCTCAATTACCTCGTAATCTTTTTGAAATAGGCATAGTTTCATGCTTAATTTACTTCCTTGCTTCACCAGCATCACCTGCACTTCATTTGGATATCACGATAAATATCCAGAGACAAGATAGAGTTAGAGCTAAAGAAGAAGTAACATTAATGTTGAAGGATAAATTATGGCAGGAAAAGAGGGAATATACAGTGGCCCCCCGAGTAACGAACACCCCGGAAATTGTACAATTATGTAAGTATAATATTGTAAGTGCTTGTGGAAGTGTATTTTTGGGGGTCTGAAATAGACTAACCTACGTGACATTATTCCTTAAGGGAGTAAATTCATTCGGTAATGGCACTTGAGCAGGCTTCTGGAATGAAGTTTTTACGTTACTCAGGGGTCCACTGTAAATGTATAAATTCAAGGATTATGTGGAGTAAAATAAGGGTTGGGTGTAAAAAGTGGGTTATAGTAAGTGTTTATGCACCTGGAGAAGAGAGAAGTGTAGAGGAGACAGAGAGATTTTGGGAAATGTTGAGTGAGTGCTTGGGGAGTTTTGAACCAAGTGAGAGAGTACTTGTGATTGGGGATCTCAATGCTAAAGTGGGTAAAAATGTAGTGGAGGGAGTATTAGGTAAATTTGGGGTGCCAGGGTAAATGAAAATGGGGAGCCTTTAAATGAGCTATGTGTAGAAAGAGGTTTGGTAATAAGTAATACATATTTTATGAAAAAGAGGATAAATAAGTATACAGTACAGCAGTACAGGGTATGATATAGCACGTAATGAAAGTAGTTTGTTAGATTATGTATTGGTGGATAAAAGGTTGATGGGTAGGCTTCAGGATGTACATGTTTATAGAGGGGCAACGGATATATCGGATCATTATTTAGTTGTAGCTACAGTTAGAGTAAGAGGTAGATGGGACAAAAGGAAAATGGCAACAGGAAGTAAGAGAGAGGTGAAAGTGTATAAACTAAGGAAGGAGGAAGTTAGGGTGATATATAAGCAGAAAGGTGGGTTTATGCAAGCATGAGTAGTGGGGGGGGAGGGGGTTGAAGAAGGTTGTGATAGTTTTAAAAATGCAGTATTAGTATGTGGGACAGAAGTTTGTGGCTATAGGAGGGTGGGTGCAGGAGGAAAGAGGAGTGACTGGTGGAATGATGAAGTAAAGGGTGTGATAAAAGAGAAAAAGGTAGCTTTTGAGAGGTTTTTACAAAACAGACATGTTATAAGAAGAGCAGAGTATATGGAGAGTAAAAGAAAGGTGAAGAGAGTGGTGAGAGAGTGCAAAAGGAGAGCAGATGAAAGAGTGGGAGAGGCACTGTCAAAACATTTTGCTGAAAATAAGAAAAAAATTTGGAGTGAGATAAAAAAGTTAAGAAAGCCTAGGGAACGAATGGATTTGTCAGTTAAAAACAGAGTAGGGGAGTTAGTAGATGGGGAGCTGGAGGTATTGGGTAGATGGCGGGAATATTTTGAGGAACTTTTAAATATCGATGAAGAAAGGGAGGCGTTAATTTCATGCACTGGCCAGGGAGGTATAACATCTTTTAGGAGTGAAGAGCAGGATGTGAGTGTCGGGGAGGTGCGTGAAGCATTACATAGAATGAAAGGGGGTAAAGCAGCTGGAACTGATGGGATCATGACAAATGTTAAAAGAAGGGGATATATAGTGTTGGAGTGGTTGGTACAGTGGTACCCCGGTTTACGATGGTCCCCAAACTCACCCTTATGTAAGTTTATTTTTTTAAATGCTTTGTAAGTGTAATTTTGGGTCTAAAGGACAGTCTATTTTACAACATTTCTAAGGAGATAAATTGTTTGGTAATGGCACTTGAACAGCATTCTGGAATGAAAATATCGTAAACCGGGGTACCACTGTATTTTTGTTTAATAAATGTATGAAAGAGGGGAAGGTACTTAGGAATTGGTAGACAGCGTGTATAGTTCCTTTATATAAAGGGAAGGGGGACAAAAGAGATTGTAAAAAATATAGGGAAATAAGTTTACTGAGTATACCAGGTATATTATTGAAAGAATTAAAGAATTACAGGTAAGACAGAGAGTAGGATTGCAGATGAGCAAGGAGGCTTTGGAGTGGGTAGGGGATGTGTAGATCAAGTGTTTACATTGAAGCATATTTGTGAACAGTATTTAGATAAAGGTAATGAAGTTTTCATTGCATTTATGGATTTAGAAAAGGCATATGATAGAGTGGATAGGGAAGCAATGTGGCAAATGTTGCAAGTGTATGGAATAGGTAGTAAGTTACTAAATGCTGTAAAGAATTTTTATGATAGTGAGACTCAGGTTAGGGTGTGTAAGAGAGAAGGAGATTACTACCCAGTAAAAGTAGGTCTTAGACAGGGATGTGTAATGTCACCATGGTTGTTTAACATATTTATAGATGGGTTGTAAAAGAAGTAAATGCTAGGGTGTTGGGGAAAGGGGTGGGTTTAAATTATGGGAAATCAAATACAAAATGGGAGTTGACAGTTACTTCTTGCTGATGATATGAATATAGATAAGAGTATGGTAATGAGGGTATCAAACGATTTAAATAAAGAAAAATTGGATATCACATTGGAGGGAGGGACTATGGAAAAAGTGAATGTTTTCAGATATTTGGGAGTGGCTTGTCAGCAGATGGGTTTATGAAGGATGAGGTAAACCATAGAATTGATGAAGGAAAAAAGGTGAGTGGTGCATTGAGGTATCTGTAGAGACAAAGAACATTATCCATGGAGACAAAGTAGGGAATGTAAGAGAGTATAGTGGTACCAACACTTTTGTATGGGTGTGAAGCTTGGGTTGTAAATGCTGCATGGAGGAGGCAGCTGGAGGCAGTTGATAGGTTGTGTCTGAGGGCAATGTGTGGTGTAAATATTATGCAGAGAATTCATAGTGTGGAAATTAGGAGGTGTGGAGTTACTAAAAGTATTAGTCAGAGGGCTGAAGAGGGGCTGTTGAGGTGGTTTGGTCATTTAGAGAGAATGGAACACAGTAGAATGACTTGAAGAGCATATAAATCTGTAGGGAAAGGAAGGCTGGGTAGGGGGTCATCCCCGAAAAGGTTGGAGGGAGGGGGTAAAGGAGGTTTTGTGAGCGAGGGGCTTGGACTTCCAGCAAGCGTTCATGAGCATGTTAGATTGGAGTGAATGGAGACAAATGTTTTTTGGGACCTGAGGAGCTGTTGGAGTGTGAGCAGGGTAATATTTTGTGAAGGGATTCCGGGAAACTGGTTAACCAGACTTGAGTCCTGGAAATGGGAAGTACAGTGCCTGCATTTTAAAGGAGGGGTTTAGGATATTGACAGTTTGGAGGGACGTCTAAACTGTCGTATCTGAGCACCTCTGTAAAGACAGTGATTATGTGTGAGTGATGGTGAAAGTGTTGAAGGATGATGAAAGTATTTTTTTTTCATTTTGAATCTAACCTGCTGTATAAGTGGGGGCCTTCCTGTACTCTATTTTATATATATATATATATTTTGACAACAAATCAAGTATCCTGTATCATATTAGTTTTATGCCTTGATAGAAGATAATGATCTAATGTTACAGTAGTTATGTACGTATTGTAGTTTTAACAAATGATTCGTTTATTGTGGTCAGTATGTGGTAAATGAAAAGCAAGTATATGCTGTATTACTAAACTGAAGGACATTTTTTCAGTTTATTCAGTCTCTTGAACCATGGCACACCTGAACGTCATCAGTACCTTGTTCGAGCAGTAAAATGGTCATGTGGAGAGAGACACAAGCTAGGCCACCCAAGACTGCATCAGCTTCTTGCACAGACACTATGGAAAGGTAAATCTAGGTTGATGCTTAGAAATTAATTTATAGTAAGCAGTCTGCTTTTTTTTTTTCATCTTTGTTGTATTGTACTACCTTGTCCCTCTTATACTCTTATTGCAGCCCAGTTAACCCTTATACTTTCCCTGGTGGTTTCTGTGCTCAGCAGCAACGCACACGAAAATCAAGATACAGTATAAATCTAGTGAATAGTGCAAACTTAAAATGAGTTCTCATCTATTTATATATTTGTGTGTGTAGAATTTGATCCCATATTTTGCTTGGAAACTGCAGTAAATTGTCCCATAACATGGGGTTATATTCCTCAGATTTAGCATGTTACATAAAACTGTGTTACGTTACATGAAGATATGGGAATTATATGGTTACAGTCCAGTCCCCTATCTTTATAGTAATTTTCTGGCTATATTTTAATAAGGTTATTGTATTGGATGAGACACTTGTTGAGAGAGATTCTTAAAATTATACTGGGTTTTGAAACTTAAGCACTTATAATTACGTATTTGAAAGTTTTGTACAGTCTGTGTGAAAGTTATGGTGCAAGTAGGCTAATGTCATGTCTTTGCGTAATTTATTTTGTATGTGTGAGCGTGTTAGGAGTGAGTGGAGACAAATGGCTTTTGGGACTTGATGAACTGTTGGAATGTGAACTGGGTGATATTTTGTGAAGGGATTCAGGGAAACGAGTCTGACTAGTTTGCCAGACTTGAGTTCTGGCGAGGAGAGGTTTGGGATATTTTCTGTTAGAGGGACATGTAAACTGTCGTATCTGCACACCTCTACAATACAGTGATAGTGTGAATGATGGTGAAAGTGTTTTTTTTTTTTTTTTTTTTTTTTTTTTTTTTTATCATCCTGCCTCGGTGGGAGACGGCCAGCTTGTTAAAAAAGAAATTATACACGTCTCGTGGAATGCAAATTATTAAGTCATTCATCTGGCCATACTGTATAAATACTTGACAATGCAGCATATATCATGAGATTCACTTCATAACATTCTGGTTATTGTGAGGTTGAGATGTTTTTTTTATTTATTTATTTTTTGGTGCACACATTGGTAGGCTATATTTTCATCAGTGTGCAGTTACTAACCATCTCCTGTCTTGTGACCAACAATAATTTCCAGGGAAAGTACAAGTAAAGAGGATATATTGGCTGTGATTACCTTGCAAAAAAGTGGCCAGTGTACACACTTATTTCTGCTGAAACGCAACTGAAATTTAATTTAGTGCCATGTCTCATCAAATGTTTTCATGACCAGGGAGAGACCCATGTTCCAGTCCCTCTTCCCAAGATTGTTACGCCTAATTTAATCTCCCCATGGACTCTGAAAGTGATTACTCGTCAAGAAAAGGTGAATCCATCCATCGCAGCATGGGAAGTGAAGGAGAAAAATCCTCAGTTATTGGACCATGTGTTCCTTAGATGTCTCAAGCAATCACTCTTCAATGACTTGGAATTTAGAAGCTTTTGTGCCCACCGTAAACCTCTTCTTACATTGTGGCAAAAGGAGAATAAAGTAAAATTTTGCAAGAAATACATTGAGTTTGGAGTGGAGGGGAGTTATGTAGTCAGATGAATCAACCTTGACAATGACTGATCATGGTGTAGGAAGGGTGTACCATGTGCCTCATTTTGACCAACACCTCCCACAGTACACTGCCAAGACTGTGAAACATCCTACATCCCTCATGGTGGGGGGAATGTTTTACTTATGATGGTGTTAGGGAATTAGTAATACAACCCAAAAAGTCATTATAAATCAGAACAATTATTTGGAGCTTTAAATGGATTATTTACATGATTCCTTGGAAAAAGCCAAAACAGCACTCTTTATGCAAGACAGGGCTCCCTGCCACACTGCCAGAAGTGTCAAAATATGGTTAAATAATTGTGAGGTGCCCTATTTTAATGACTGGCGAGGTAATAATAGCTCCGACCTAAACCCAATAGAAAATTTGTGGTCATGTATGAAATGTTACCTAAGGGACTGTGACACATCATCCATCCTAGAGCTGGAAGCATCTATTAAAGACATATGGCTTCATTCTCACCTATGACTTAAAAATTTATCTGACAGCATTCTTTGATGGCATAAAGACTGCCTGAATCACGAGGGGGCATTTAAGCAAGTATTAACTTCAGTGGTAAGTGTCATATTGCTTTATTTATATAACTATAAAAAATGTTTTGTGCTTTGCTGGCGTCATGACTATGCACAAACTGTATATAGTGTTGTATGTAAAAAATAAGAAAATGTGTCACTGCAGGTATGAAAAAATATCAGTGAAAAATGAAACAAGAACATCTGAACACTTTAATATGCATGAGGCCTGTTGGCTCATGCTAGTTTTTATTTTATATTTTATTAGTATTTTTTATTGTGTTCTATATTTGGTATTAATAATACTTTAATGTATAGAGAAAAACTATGGGTCAGCACGATACCACTACCTAAGGTCCGAGGATGGAGGAGGGTGTGCAGACATGCTGGTTGAACTACATTTATTAAGAGGCTATCCCTCAGAAGTGGATCTTTTTCTTACTCAGGCCGTCCTTCAGTAAGTGTTTGTTTTTCTATTAAATCTAATTTCATGTGGGAGGGCTGGAAGACAGTTCTGTAGAATATATACTACAGTGGTACCTCGACTTACGATATTTTTTCATTCCAGAATGCTGTTCAAGTGCCATTACCAAACGAATTTATCCCCATAAGGAATGATGTAAAATAGACTAGTCCTTTTAGACCCCCAAAATTACACTTACAAAAGCATTTAAAAAAATAAACTTACATAAAAGGGTGAGTTTGGGGACCATCGTAAGTCAAGGTACCACTGTATTAGGTACATGACCATATCATTCTTGCTCTTATATGATCAAATAATTTTTAGGTTTTATATATATTTCGGTTATTTTTCAGCTGAGCTATTATTTTTGACCTCAATGAAATAAGCATAGAAAAAGTTATGGCTGATATGTTCAGTATTATTGTTTAGTCTCCATTTCTTAAAATTAGTAAGTCTCCCAGTTAAAATGCTAATATGCTTCTGAGATTTTTTATGAGGAGTGTCTGAACCCTATTTACCCATAGGCATTGATGTTATAATACATTGTGTTTCCAAACATAATATTCTGCATCTGATTTCATTAATTTTTACAATAAAATTGAAATCAGTGGTTAACAGATGAGTTCCTCTTTCACTTCCCATTCCTTCCTCTTTTTTTCCTCTTATTTCCTTTATCATTCTCTAACATCCTTTCCCATCTTGCATTCCCTTCCTTTAAATCTCCCATTTATGCCTACCATCTCTCTCACTACATCTGGGACACAGTACTACCTCCCTCTTTGCCATTCCCTTCCTCCGATTGTATCTGACAGTACATTTTACATATGCTCATCATCTTGTTGTTATGGTGTTGATAGTAAGTGCCCGGGCTTATGACGTAAGAATGTAGTGGTGTGGGTAATTGCTTGCTTAAGCTATAGTGTTTGAGGAGTTGAGCCATGAGTAAGCTGAGCTACCACATGCCAACCATTTATCACATACAAGATGTTGCTGCACCACAACCCAAGAGACCCCCATGAAATAGGAATGCATGTGGTGAAGAAATAATGGTAAAAAAATTCTGTAGGAATGTTTGCAGTGTTTCTATCACACGTAGATCAACATTCATAAAAGATCATTAATTCCAAAGTACCCCAGTCGTAATTGCGGATGTTCATAACTCGGTTGATCATAAGTTGGGAACCTACTGTACCTGTATTATATTTCTTTCTTTTTCCTTAATGGCTATCTCTGAACAAGGCAGGGTGACCCAAAGAAGGAAACGTCCACCATCATTCATTTGATTTCTGTCTTGCCAGAAGTGTGGTGACATGCAGTTCAGATCACCTTCTGATTGCAATATCCCCACCCCTCCTTCAGAGTGCAGGCACTGCCCTTCCCACCTTTAGGACTCAAATCTGACTAGTCAGTTTCCCTAAGGCCTTCATAAATGTTACCGTGCTCTCACACCAACAACATGTCCATTAAAAACCACTCATCTCCATTCACTCTTATCTGTTGCTGTATTTTATATAATATTTTAAAAGCAGAGCAACAAAACTGTAGTTTCCTTATATTGCAGGTACTTATGTCTACAGAAAAAGGTGGCAGCATCAGAGGTATTCGAGACTTACACCAAGAAACATCCAAATATCACTAAGCAGCGTGGACCACCTTTCCTCCTTCCTCTTCTGAACTTCCTTTGGCTGCTTCTTTCAACTATTGAAAGGTGAGTTTTTAAACCATATTCATTAAATAAACAACTAATAATGTGAAAATACAGCTGTGTAAAAATGGAAGCTTGTTCAGTGTTTTGCATTCTGGCAGGATTACTGATAGTGACTAAGTTGAAGTTTGTAAATTTTACAAACTTCTACTTAGTCACTATACACTTATATTTAGTTTTCTCTGTATTTATTTGTAGTTTTTATTCATGTAATATTTCCTTTATAATTTAGGTCTGGTCTGAATCATCAAAATTCTATGTACCACAACTCTGCACAGTAAATTTTTATTGAACATTATCATTGTGGAATCTTTGCCTAACCAAATACAGTGGACCCCCGGATTACGTCATTATTTCATTCCAGAATGCTGTTCAAGTGCCGTTACCGAACGAATTTGTTCCCATAAGGAATAATGTAAATTAGATTAGTCCTTTTAGACCCCCAAAAATACACTTACAAAAGCACTTACAAAAATACACTTACATAATTGTTCGAGTTTGGAGCAGTACGTAATCCAGGGGTCCACTGTACTAGATAAGGCTCTCAAGGTACAGTATGTCTCTAGACTGCTGCAAGAGCTGAGTCAAGAATTAAGAGACATGACCCAACCACTATTTTTTCCATGTGCCTGTTCAGCTAAGCTATGATGGGTATGTGGGACACTTAGTAGCAATAGCCTAGCTGACCAGGTAATCAATGAGGAAACTTGACTTTAGGGTGGATTGTAAAGGTGGAGAACTCTCAAAATTGGTCACAGGTATGCATGAATTAGATCTCACTTTACTGGAGACAGCATGATTTCAGCATACAAAATGCTCTTGAACATATGATTGATAAGGATCCAGAATAAAGAAACAAATGGAAACTATACACACAAAATGAACCAGAGATTTTGGAAAGCACATTATCTAAGAAAGTATAGTAAAGCACTGGAAAGCACTACATCAAACATGCTGACTCCACACGAGTTCAAAACTAAACATGATACTGATTTTTTTTTTTTTTTATTAACACATCGGCTGATTCCCACCAAGGCAGGGTGGCCTGAAAAAGAAAAACTTTCATAATCATTCACTCCATCACTGTCTTGCCAGAGGGGTGCTTTACACTACAGTTATAAAACTGCAACATTAACACCCCTCCTTCAGAGTGCAGACACTGTACGTACTTCCCATCTCCAGGGAAGTACAGTCTACCAACCTATCAGGTAGTAGGTTGGTAGACAGCAACCACCCAGGGAGGTACTACCGTCCTGTCAGGTGACTGTGAAACAGAAACCTGAAACTGTTTTACATGATGGTAGGATTGCTGGTCTCTTTTTTCTGTCTCATAAACACGCTGGATAACAGGTATATCTAGCTACTTCTACTTACACGTAGGTCACACTACAAAGGCATGCACATGCATATATACATACATACACACATCTAGGTTTTTCTTCTTTTTCTTAATAGCTCTTGTTCTTCTTACAGTGGACCCTCGTATTTCGTAATCATCGCAAATTGTAATTTTCGCTAATCGTAACATTTCTTCGTCAAAATATTGACTCACGAATCATCATTTTACTTGCAAATAGTCATTCATCCCGAACGTGTACGAGAGCGGCTGAGCGGCCCCCCACACCATTCACAGTCAGTGTGGCATTGTTTATCAGAGAGTCACCTCACGCGTTCATACGATACATTTCGTAATATTTCATTCTTTTTTGTGCTTGCATCTGCTAAATAAGCCACCATGGGCCCAAAGAAAGCTATTGCCAGCCCTTTGGTAAAGAAGGTGAGAAACATGATTGAATTCAAGAAAGAAATCATTGCAAAATTTGAAAGTGGTGTGCGTGTGGCCGAGTGTAGCAGGCATGCAGGGAGTGCAGCAGGCATGCAGGGAGTGTAGCAGGAAGGCAGGGAGTGTAGCAGGAAGGCAGGGAGTGTAGCAGGAAGGCAGGGAGTGTAGCAGGCATGCAGGGAGTGTAGCAGGCATGCAGGGAGTGTAGCAGGCATGCAGGGAGTGTAGCAGGCATGCAGGGAGTGTAGCAGGAAGGCAGGGAGTGTAGTAGGCATGCAGGGAGTGTAGTAGGCATGCAGGGAGTGTAGCAGGCATGCAGGGAGTGTAGCAGGCATGCAGGGAGTGTAGCAGAAAGGCAGGGAGTGTAGCAGGAAGGCAGGGAGTGTAGCAGGCATGCAGGGAGTGTAGCAGGCATGCAGGGAGTGTAGCAGGCTTGCAGGAGCAGGTGCAGGATGCAGGGAGTGTAGCAGGCATGCAGGGAGTGTAGCAGGCATGCAGGGAGTGTAGCAGGCATGCAGGGAGTGTAGCAGGCATGCAGGGAGTGTAGCAGGCATGCAGGGAGTGTAGCAGGCATGCAGGGAGTGTAGCAGGCAGCAGGGAGTGTAGCAGAAAGGCAGGGAGTGTAGCAGGAAGGCAGGGAGTGTAGCAGGAAGTCAGGGAGTGTAGCAGGAAGGCAGGGAGTGTAGCAGGAAGGCAGGGAGTGTAGCAGGAAGGCAGGGAGTGTAGCACGCATGCCGCGTTCGTGAGTCATTATATTTAATAATAATCACTCTTGGGCACATTAAATGTCTTATTTTAGGTTAATATAGACATTTTCATTAATCCATCTATGATATTTTCTTCAAAATTATATAAGAAACACATTACATAGCATATATCATATAAATATAGCATATAAACATGCAGTGTTTATATGCTATCGAGTGGAGAGTCGGGTGGAGAGTAAACATTACGTTTTCTCTGATTCAGCATTAGAGAAAACTGTGAATCTGGCGTCTCGCCCAGTAACTGCCCTTCATATGCATTTGTTTACAATTATCGGCATGAATTATTCATTACTTCTCCCTTTGGTTATGATGGCATCTAAAGGTAGTTGATAGAAATGATTAAACTCAGTGAACATGGTATGTAGATGTAATAATATGGCTGTGTGCTGTAACCCAGGGGGGCTACATACATGTACCTACATCTACAGGCTACCATTTTCCCCATAAGAAATAATGTAAATCCAAATAATTCGTTCCAGATGCCCAAAAATATTTAAAAAAATTTTTATATGAAATAAAGATTTACATACAGAAAACAATGAGAAATCAAGTACATACAAATATATATCAATAAATACTACTCACCTCTCATCCTACATTAAGACTACAAATATTTTAAGGTAAGTAATGAGGGTGTGCAAAGGTAGAAAGTTGAAAGTGAACATAGATAAGAGTAAGGTGATGAGGGTATCAAACGATTTAAATAAAGAAAAATTGGATATCACATTGGAGAGAGGGATTATAGAAGAAGTAAATGTTTTCAGATATTTGGGAGTTGACGTGTCAGCGGATGGGTTTATGAAGGATGAGGTTAACCATAGAATTGATGCAGGAAAAAAGGTGAGTGGTGCGTTGAGGTATCTGTGGAGACAAAAAACGTTATCCATGGAGGCAAAGAAGGTAATGTACGAAAATATAGTGGTACCAACACTCTTATATGGGTGTGAAGCATGGGTTGCAAATGCTGCAGCGAGGAGGAGGCTGGAGGCAGTGGAGATGTCCTATCTAAGGGCAATGTGTGGTGTAAATATTATGCAGAAAATTCGGAATGTGGAAATTAGGAGAAGGTGTGGAGTTACTAAAAGTATTTGTCAGAGGGCTGAAGAGGGGTTGTTGAGGTGGTTTGGTCATTTAGAGAGAATGGATCAAAGTAGAATGACTTGGAGAGCGTATAAATCTGTAGGGGAAGGAAGGCGGGGTAGGGGTCGTCCTAGAAAAGGTTGGAGGGAGGGGGGTAAAGGAGGTTTTGTGGGCGAGGGGCTTGGACTTCCAGCAAGCATGTGTGAGCGTGTTAGATAGGAGTGAATGGAGATGAATGGTTTTTGGGACCTGACGAGCTGTTGGAGTGTGAGCAGGGTAACATTTTGTGAAGGGATTCAGGGAAACCAGTTAATTGATTTAGTTGGACTTGAGTCCTGGAAATGGGAAGTACAATGTCTGCACTTTAACCCTTTCGGGGTTATGGTCGTACAAGTACATTTTACGCACTGTGGTTATTGACGTACTAGTACGCCTAAATTCTAGCTCCCTCAAATCAAGCAGAAACAGGCTGTTAGGCCTAGATGTGATAGAATGGGTCTGTGCGGTCAGTGTGCGCAGTATAAAAAAATTCCTGCACCACAGTGCATAATGAGGAAAAAAAACTGACCGTGTTTTTGGTTTAAAACAGCTACTTTGCAGTCTATTTTCCTATGGTATTTATGCTTGTATTCTCGTTTTCTTAGTCTCATTTTATAGAATAGATGATATATTACAGAAATAGAGATAATTTTGACTGGTTTCACGAAGACAAGTACCTTGAAACTGAGTGCAAAGTAGCGAAAATGTTCGATTTTTGCTGATGTTCAAGAGTAAACAAATCACACCATGTATCCAATACACATCAACTGGAAGGTCTAATATTCTTGCACAAGTGCGCTGATATTATTTATACCATTTTTACAATGATGCAGTTGTATACATAACAGCAAATCTTCTATTTTTTGTGAGAATAAAATTCAAAATGGAAAGCAAAAGTAATGTAAGAGGGGCCTGGAGACCTGACTAATGAACAGAGAAGATGTTATTTTAGTGCCAGGAATGTCTGCCTTGTTTATTATGGACCCTATTTTGAAATTGGCATCATTTGAAATTTGTGTGAAATTGGCCAAATTCCCATTTTCTGACCACTATTTTGGGTAGTTGAAATTGGTAAATAGTCGGTTTCTTGTACTCAATCGATAGAAAAAATGGAGTTCTAGCGAAATAGCTATAATGTTAGTAGACTGAAGCATTGGAATTTGCCGAAATTAGGGCTCAAAGTGGGCGAAATCGCCGATGTGTAAATGTCATTGATACCGCTAACTTCACGAAAGCATAATTCCATTAGTTTTTGATCAAATTTTATATTTTTTGTGGCGTTATGATCGGAAAAAGATTATCATTTCATAAGAAAAAATAATTTTTTTTTTTTAATTCGTGGACCCTGAGAACGAGTTTCAGAGAGACCCCTTGGACACCCAAAGGGTTAAAGGAGGGGTCTGGGATAGTGACAGCTGGGAGGGACTATTCTCAGCTGTCGTATCTGAGCGCCTCTGCAAAGACAGTGATTATGTATGAGTGTGGTGAAAGTGTTGAATGATGATGAAAGTATTTTCTTTTGGGGATTTTCTTTCTTTTTGGGTCACCCTGCCTCGGTGGGAGACGGCCGACTTGTTGAAAAAAAAAAAGTAATGAATATACTGTGGCAGTAAAAGACAAAGAAGGAAAGTAACCATGGATAAGGACTTGGTACCTGAAGTCTTTATGGAAGGGGATTCCCCTTCCAAACAATAGTGTACATACCTTCATCCTCTCCCCTCCTCCCTTCCATACACCAGGAATTCTTCAATAAAGGTAAGTGTGCTGTTTTTATTTATATATATTTGTATGTACTTGATTTCTCATTGTTTTCTGTATGTAAATCTTTATTTCATATAAAAAAAATTTTTAATATTTTTGGGCATCTGGAACGAATTATTTGGATTTACATTATTTCTTATGGGGAAAATGGATTCGCAAAGTCAATTTTGCCATTATGAAAAACAAGGGTCCACTGTACTTAAAAATGTTTGTCTGATTACCCATGGAAGCAAAGAGGGGAATGTATGAGAGTATAGTTATACCAATGCTCTTACATGGGTGTGAAGCATGGATGGTGAATGTTGCAACAAGGAGAAGGCTGGAGGCAGTGGAGATTTCATGTCTGAGGGCAATGTGTTGTGTGAATATAATGCAGAGAATCCGTAGTTTGGAAATTAGGAGGAGGTGCAGGATTACCAAAACTATTATCCAGAGGGCTGAGGAGGGGTGGTTGAGGTGGTGAGAACATGTAGAGAAGATGGAACAAAATAGAATGACTTGGAGAGTGTATGAATCTGTAGTGGAAGGCAGGGCAGGGGTCAGCCTAGGAAAGGTTGGAGGGAGGGGTGTAAAGGAGGTTTTGTGTTTGAGGGGCTTGGACTTCCAGCAAGCATGCATGAGCTTGTTAGATAGGAGCGAATGGAGACAAATGGTTTTTAGGACTTGACATGCTGTTGGAGTGTAAGCAAGGTAACACTTATGAAGGGATTCAGGGAAACCAGCAGGCCGGACTTGAGTTCTGGAGGTGGGAAGTACAGTGCCTGCACTCTGAAGGAGGGGGTGTTAATGTTGCAGTTTTATAACTATAGTGTAAGCACTCATCTGGCAAGAGTGATGAAGTGAATGATGATGAAAGTTTTTCTTTTTCGATCCACCCTGCCTTGGTGGGAAACGGTCGATGTGTTAATAATAAAAAAAAATACAGTACAGTGGACCCTCGCAATTCGAACACTCCAAACTCGCCCTTTTATGTAAGTTTATTATTGTAAGTGCTTTTATAAGTGTATTTTGGGGGGTCTGAAATGGACTAATCTAATTTACATCATTCCTTATGGGAATAAATTTGTTTGGTAACAGCACTTGAACAGCATTCTGGAATGAAGAATGTTCGAATAGTGAGGGTCCACTGTACTATGGTAACTGCTTTCCCTGTCTTTAATCAGTCATTTTTATTTTGCAGTGGGAAGGTGGCCTACTTTACAGTTCTGTGTGAACAGTATCAGCCTAGTTTAAAGAGAGATCCAACTTACCGAGAGTACTTGGATCGCATTGGACAGCTTTTCTTCAATTTACCAGCACCTAGACCCCAGCATGGGCCAGGAAATATATTTGGTAAGGATTAATGCAGTTAGGCATTTATAATGAACTTTATTACTTTATTATTAAAGAGAAGGTGTTTTCCACTGAGTAACCCTATCTGGGAGGGAAATGGCCCTTTAATTAAAAAAATTTGACTTGGATATTTTGTATCATGCTTTAGATATGTTTTATTTCACTTTATGAATTGTCCCCCTTTCTCCAAACATGAGGTATAACTGATTGAATCGAACTTGATTGCCTTCCATTTCCCTAATCACTGTATGACACCTATGGGTTTGGCACTCGCACTTTATTTATTTTTTACTTTTTTTTTTTTATATTTTTATCACACCAGTTGTCTCCCACTGAGGCAGGGTGATCTGAAGAAGAAGAAATTCTTTCACTATCTTTCCAGAAACATATCTACCCCTCCTTCAGAGTGCAGGAACTGTACTTCTCATTTCCAGAACTTGAGTCTGACTAACTGGTTTCCCTGATGATAAATGTTATCATGCTCACACTCGACTGGCTTGTCAAGGCATAAAAATCATTTTCCTTCACTAGAGTGAATTATGGTGAAAGTGTTTCTTCTTTTTCAAGTCGCCCTACCTTGGTGGGAAATGGCTGGCGTGTTAAAAAAATTACCAGTATAATTTGTATATTTATATACAATAGAACTTTAAAGGAGGGGTTTAGGATATTGGCAGTTTGGAGGGACGTCTAAACTGTCATATCTGAGCGCCTCTGCAAAGACAGTGATTATGTATGAGCGATGATGATAGTGTTGAATGATGCTGAAAGTTTTTTCTTTCTTTTTGGGTTTTTCTTTCTTTTTGGGTCACCCTGCCTCAGTGGGAAACGGGCGACGTGTTAAAAAAAAAACTGTATTCGCTGATTCGGCATCCACGGTTTCAATCATCCACAGTTTACTGTGGCCCAAAAATACCTCTTAATTTTTTTGCATAATAATGGCCCTAAAGCACAAAAGTAGAAAAGCTGGCAGTTCTTCAAACCCTAAGAGAAGCCGTGAAGTGCTTCCCATCAGTGAAAAAATGATAATTCTCTACTTATTGTGCATAATTTATTAATTAAATTGTATAATAGGTATGTATAGGACTTACATATAGGGTTTGCTACTATCCAAGGTTTCGATATCCACGGCAGGTCCTTGGAAATAATCCCCTGCGGATACAGGGGTCCTACTGTATTTTAAACTAAGTGTGCAAGTTCATAGTTAGTTTTAAGATTTAAATATGCTCCTGTCTTTCTAGGTAATTTGCTTCAGGGGCTGCTTGGAGGAGGTCTTGGAGATGATGATTCTGAAGATGAAGTAACAATGGGTGGCCCATCTTCCTCACAACCCATGGCAGCTGAGGAGCTGGACTAATGTTGTGTTATTGTAGGGCTCTTAGGTGCTTAACTTAATTCTCTTGTGGAGAGGCAGATACACAAACTAAACTTTCACCTGTGTGTTAAGCAGATGTGAAAATATGTATTTGAAAGTATGTGTGTTTGTGTGTGTGCTTTTTTGTCAGAAAGGGTGTGAGAGTCAGAATGTGTTTGTATATTCATACATATACATTATATATGCACCTTAAATTTTTGTATCATAGCTATAAATACATCTATACTGATCTTGGAACTGATCCTTTCTACTGAAGGGTTTGTTTTGTAAGCAATAGAGTGAGGTCCTTTAATTTCGGTTAGTTAATAGAGGAAATTGATTTGTTGAAAGTTTTCAATATTTATGCAGCAGTTCTTTGTTTAATCTTTTTACAGCCATGCATTTGAATAATGTTTTTACATAGATATTCTTTGTGTGCATATATGTTTTTTGCAGATTTAGAATGAGATTCTTATCTTAGAAAACTTAAGTCTGTAAATAGTAAAAGGTTACTTAGACACCTTAGATTTTGCTACCGAGATCACTGTTGTATAGATTACAAAAACTAATAAAATTATTTGTGTGTATCAAATGTTGATGCAGTTTTGTAATACATACTATTAAAAGATAAATTAGATACAAACTGTTGAATGCACTGTCCATATGTTTCTCAGTACTAGTAATAATCTACTTCAGATAGGTACTAGATGAATTTTTGTCCTGTAGATTATTTTTAGGGCAAAATTAAAAGTAAATTTAAAAGTAACCAGTTAGAGATTGAAACACTTGCAAGACATTTTTAATTTCTGTACTAAGAAAGTGCACTTCTATGCCATGTATGCAATATATGTTTTGTCTTTCTCTTAAATTAAGATATGTATGAGGAAAATTGACAAACTTCTAATAATAGAATAAGTGTATTGTTATGTTCAAGTGTGGATGAAAATAAAAATGAAAGTGTAGACTATGGAAAGTGCATTAAAAAAAATTTAATTGATGAGTCAGTCAGTCATTGAACACCTAACTAGTTGTCCCTAATTCTACTTTTAAAATGTTGATGGATTTGATAAGAAAAGTAATTCAGTAGTTTTTCACAGCCAACATTAATTTACTTGTACTTTTTTTTTTTTTTGTAAATGAATGTAAATTAACAAAGAATCAGTCTCTCTCAATATGTTCTACCAGTGGCTTCTTTTTTGAGGGGAGGTACTGTTAGATTATTTGTTTTATTGGCTTTGTGCCAGATGTGAATATGATGTTTAATATTTGAAAATGTTTATAAAAGTATGTGATAACAGGCATCAATTTTTTTAAGTGTTTCATAATAATAATGGTAATAAAACACAATAATGAAGGTAGATATATTATGTGGATGATGGTGTATCATCACTGTGTAAGCAAGCTTCATATGCATTCAATAATATTCACTGCACTAGTTTGACTCAAAGATATGCAGCATTATATTAGAAGTAATTTGCAAAAATAGTTTTTTTTTTTTTTAATCTTATTAAAAATAGATGAACTAGTGCAGTATTGAGAGTGGTTAAAATGAAATGAGGCCAAAAATTACACAAATAAGAGTGAATATTGTTATTACCAAGCTATGATACCGGTGTGTGTATTTGGTGCTTGTGTGCAAAATACATCTGGTTGTATGATGCAGTTCTTTGCATAAAAGAATGCCTCTTTCAGATCTTTGTGATACATTGTTCAGTGGTAATTGTGTTGCTACAAGACTAGCAATGCTTCAGACATTACTGATGAACTCTGGTGGACGTTGGATTAGCTTTCGCATGAGTATAAGTGATTCCTTCTGATTTAAAGTTTCACGTTTTTGTCAGTGTGAATAGTCTGTTTTGTGTTTTTAACTTTACAAATATTGCTTCTTCCATTTTTGATGAGCTTCTCTAAACATTTGTCTCTTCTTGCCCTCTTTGTTATAGGTTCTTAAATTGTTAATGGAATATTTTTATATTTACCATTGGCCTGTATCATTTGATGCATTTGTCTCTTAATAGTATATTGTCTCTTTTTCTCTTGTCCTAATTTTATTGTCATTCCTACTATTAACTATCAGAAATGTGTGAATAAAATCTGAATTTAAAAAATTAATTTCCATATTTATATCCTGTTACAAGAAAACTGAGGAGTATACACAAGAATTGGATTAAGGAGGCTTGAATGTACTTGATGCCAACAATTTTGCTTGAAAAATGAGGTATAGCATATGTAAATGAGGGGTTTGAGATATTGGCTGTTTGGAGTGACATCTAACCTGTCATATCTGGGCACCTTTGCAAAGACAGTGATTATGTGTGAATGATGGTGAAAGTGTTTCTTTCCTTTTTGGGCCACCCTGTCTCAGTGGGAGACGGCCAGCATGTTAACCCATTAACTGTCCAAACGTATATATACGTTTGCACGCGTAGCGCTCCGACCTTGATTTTCCCCATAAGAAAGCATGTAAAAAAAAACATATATACGTTCGGAGCGCTAGCGGTAAAAACATATATACGTTCGGAGCGCTAGCGGTAAAAACATATATACGTATACATTTGGACAGTTAATGGGTTAAAAAAAAAAGTGACTAAGGTAAGCTAACATTTAGAGAGAATGGATCAAAGTAGAACGACTTGGAGAGTGTATAAATCTGCGGGGAAGGAAGGAGGGGCAGGGGTCGTCCTCGAAAAGGTTGGAGGGAGGGGGTAAAGGAGGTTTTGTGGGCGAGGGGCTTGGACTTCGAGCAAGTGTGCGTGAGCATGTTAGATAGGAGTGAATGGAGACGAATAGTTTTTGGGACCTGACGAACTGTTGGAGTGTGAGCAGGGTAATTATTAGGGAAGGGATTCAAGGAAACCGGTTAGCCAGACTCGAGTCCTGGAAATGGGAAGTACAATGCCAGCACTTTAAAGGAGGTGTTTGGGATATTGGCAATTTGGAGGGACTTCCTTCTAAACTGTCATATCTGAGTGCCTCTGCAAAGACAATGATTATGTATGAGCAGGGCCGGATTTATAAGGGAGCAAATGGGGCAAATGCCCCGGGCCCCCCCCTGCAAGAGGGGCCCCCCAATGAAGGATTTCCTTTATAACAAATTGTAATAAAAAAATTAGTTTAATTAATAAAAGGAATTACAAATAAAGTGTGATGGGCATCATAAAATAGAAAGGGTGCCCCCCACCCCTTCTCCCTTTGAATAACTTTACTTAACTATTTCTGGTTAGCGTGAGTTTAGAGGTAAATGACCAGACCATGAGGTCAGAGGTGACCAGGTTATGCATACGTGTGTGTCTGTGTGTGAGGTAGCTATTGCGTGTATGGCTATGTTGACCTCGGAATGCCCAGATAGAAAGGCATGTGGAATGCCCAGATAGAAAGGCATGTGGAATGCCCAGATAGAAAGGCATGTGGAATGCCCAGATAGAAAGGCATGTGGAATGCTCAGATAGAAAGGCATGTGGAGCGCCCAAATAGAAAGGCAGGTAGAAGATCAAACCAACTCCACTATCCTCTTCAACCTTCATTTAGCAAGTTTACTTAGGCACAGGCACATATAGGTACAGTTATCATACATAGTGTAAATTACCTTGGATAACCCAAACAAATGACTTATTACCATTACTTCGTTAATGTTCATTCTTCAGTCACCATAAGCAAAGGATGAAAATATTTAAAGGTTAGCAATGAAGTAGTATTGTATTTTTTACTTTTACATCGTTTTTTTAGCCTTAGTGCTACTTTGCACTTAATTAATAATAGTGTAATCATGAAAAGGCAGGGCAATATTTTGTGAAGAGATTCAGGGAAACCCATCCTGGAGGTGGGAAGTACAATGCCTGCACTTTAAAGGAGTTCCGATTCCTTGGATCAAGAGTCCCTCACTGGCATCAAGGAACCTCCCTTGAAGTGAAGTTTTACCATAATTAGTTTATTCACGTACAGGTATACAAATGCACTTATATGATCATACATAGCATATGTATAAATTACCCAGGATAACCCAAGAAAACTGGTTATAACTATGACCATAATTTCTAAAGGAGTGGACCGATAAGCCACCAGCGTGACACCAAAGATATAAATAAATACACATCGGTAATTATTATATAGTGTAGATGGAATACGTATAGTATTACAAACTGAAAATTATAGTCAAAGTTATTCTTAAAGTCAATAAAATTAAGAAAAATAAAATCAGACGTCTTCTTCGAAACCTAACATATTTTTTTTGAAAACTGCTGTTTATCATTCATTTTAATTCATTTCTTATTTGTAATTCAATTTAATTTCCATGTTGAGGCCCCTCCCCAAAGTCTAAATCCGGCCCTGTGTATGAGAGGTGAAAGTGTTGAATGATGATGAAAGTATTTTCTTTTTGGGTCACCCTGCCTCGGTGGGAGACGGCTGACTTGTTGAAATATATATATACAGTGGACCCTCGGTTAACGAATACCCCGGAAATCGTGCAATTATGTAAGTATAATTTTGTAAGTTCTTGTGGAAGTGTATTTTTGGGGGTCTGAAATAGACTAACCTACGTGAAATTTTTCCTTAAGGGAGTAAATTCGTTCGGTAATGGCACTTGAGCAGACTTCAGGAGTGAAGTTTTTACGAAACTCGGGGGTCCACTGTATACAGTGGACTCCCGGATTACGATATTAATCCGTTCCAGAGGGCTTATCATTAACCGAAAATATCGTAATCCGATTCTATTTTCCCCAAAAGAAATGATGGAAATAAAATTAATCCGTTCCAGACATCCAAAAGTATTAAAATAAAATATTTTTTTACAACATAATACATTCAATTACACACAATTTTATAAGAAATAAAGAAATAATAGTACAATAACATGTCACTTACATTTATTGAAGAGTTGTTGATGTGTGGAAGACGGGAGGAGGGGAGAGGATGGAGTAGTAATGCTAGTGTTTGGAAGGGGAATCCCCTTCCATTAACACTGCAGGTACCAAGTTCTTTTCTGGGGTTACTGGCCTTTTTCTTTTAATGTCACTAAGACCAGGTTGAGAGCCACTGGACCCCTCTCTAACCAAAAATCTGTCCAGGGAGCTCTGTGTCTGGCAATTCTTTAAAACATTCCTGAAATGGGACACCACAGTGTCATTGTACAGGTTGCCAGCACGGCCTGCAACAGCTTGGTTAGGGTGATATTCATCCATAAAGCCTTGCACCCTGGTCCACATTCCACAAATCTTAATCACTGAAGAAGGCACCTTCTTCCATCTCTGTTCCACCTCCTCCTCTGAACCATTTTCCTGACCTGTGGTCTGTTGTTGCTGTTGCTGTTGAAGCTCTTGCAGATCTTCAGTGGTTATCTCTTCTTTGTGCTTCTCCACCAACTGTTCCACATCCTCACCACTCACCTCCAACCCCATGGGCTTGCCCAGTTCCACAATTTTTTGCAAAACAGGCTCAGGCTCAGGGTTCTGAGGCTCAGCCCCAAAACCTTCAAAATTCCTCTCTGGGACACAGTCTGGCCACAATTTTCTCCAAGCAGAGTTCAAAGTCCTGCAAGTCACTCCCTCCCAAGAACCTACCTATAAGGTTTATGCAATGGAGGATACTGAAATGATCTTTCCAAAACTCTTTTAGGGTCAAATTAGTGTCTGAGGTCACATCAAAGCACTTTTGAAACATTGCTTTGGTGTAGAGTTTTTTAAAGTTGCAAATGACCTGCTGGTCCATGGGCTGTAGAAGAGGAGTGGTATTAGGGGGCAAGAACTTCACTTTGATGAACTTAAAGTCCTCCACAATTTGCTCTGCCAAGTCTAGAGGATGACAAGGAGCATTGTCCATTATCAGGAGGCACTTAAGTGGCAAATTATTTTCCTCGATTATTTTCACACACAAATTAGTCTTGGTGACACTGCATCTCTTAAATGCTCGGGGATTTTCAGAATGATACACTACTAAAGGCTTCACTTTACAATCACCACTGGCATTGGCACAAAGCATCAGAGTTAGCCTGTCTTTCATAGGCTTATGTCCTGGGAGTGCCTTTTCCTCCTGTGTAATGTAGGTCCTGTTTGGCATTTTCTTCCAAAACAGGCCTGTTTCGTCACAATTGAACACTTGTTGGGGTTGGAATTGTTCAGCCTCTATGTACCCCACGAATTCATTCACATAATTTTCAGCTGCACTTTTGTCAGAACTGGCTGCCTCACCATGCCTCACAACACTATGTATGCCACTACGCTTCTTAAATCTGTCAAACCAGCCTTTGCTGGCTTTAAATTCGTTCACTTCAGCACTCGTTGCAGACATTTTCTTGACGAGATCATCATGCAACTGCCTTGCTTTTTCATATATTATTGCCTGCGTAACACTATCTCCTGCTAACTGTTTCTCGTTGATCCACACCAACAACAAATTTTCCACATCTTCCAGCACTTGCGATCTCTGTTTTGTGATCATATTTGCACCTTTCGCAACAACAGCTTCCTTGATTTTACGTGTATTTCCCTTGGCCACAATGGTAGCGATGGTTGAATAGGCTTTGCCATACAGCCTGGCCAGCTCAGCGATACGCACTCCACTTTCATATTTTGCTATTATCTCCTTCACTTCTACCATATTTCTCATCCTCTTTACCACAGGGCTGGCACTAGGAGCTTTCTTTGGACCCATGGTGGCTTATTTAGCAGTTGCAAGCACTTAAAACATTGGAATAATGACAATATACTGGTATGAATGCGTGGGTGTGGTCGCTCTCGCTTGTAAACAATAGCACACTGACACTCCGTGGAGTGCCCGGGCCCAGCTGGGCCACGCGTACGCGTCCAGGACGAATAGCGTATTCCGAGCAGATCATCGTAAACTGAGCCAATATTTTGACGGGAAAATGTATCGCTAACCGATTTTAATGTAATCCGACGCCATCGTAATCCGGGGGTTGACTGTATACTATACAGTGGTCCCCCACATAACGAGCACCCCGGAAATCATACAATTATGTAAGTATAATATTGTAAGTGCTTGTGGAAGTGTATTTTTGGGGGTCTGAAATAGACTAACCTACGTGACATTATTTCTTAGGGAAATAATGTCACTTGGTAATGGCACTTGAGCAGGATTCTGGAATGAATTTTGCTCGTTAGGCGGGGGACCACTGTATATGTATTTTTTTTTTTCAACTAGTCGGCCGTCTGTCACCCTGCCTCGGTGGAGACGGCCGACTTGTTGAAAGAAACAAACATATATATATTGTTGGTAGTAGGTTGGTAGACAGCAACCACCCAGGGAGGTACTACCGTCTTGCCAAGTGAGTGTAAAATGAAAGTCTGTATTTGTTTTATATGATGGTAGTGGCCGGTGGCCTGGTGGCTAGAGCTCTTGCTTCACACACGGAGGGCCCGAATTCAATTCCCGGCTAGTGGAAACATTTCAACATGTTTCCTTACACCTGTTGTCATGTTCACCTAGCAGCAAATAGGTAACTCGGTGTTAGTCGACTGGTGTGGGTCGCATCCTGGGGGACAAGATTAAGGACCCCATTGGAAATAAGACAGACAGTCCTCGATGACGCACTGACTTTCTTGGGTTATCCTGGTTGGTTAACCCTCCGGGGTTAAAAGTCTCTTCTCTCTCTTATCTTATCTAGGATTGCTGGTGTCTTTTTTCTGTCTCATAAACATGCAAGATTTCAGGTACAATATGTCTTGTTACTTCTACTTACACTTAGGTAACACTACACATTCATGTACAGCAAGTAAGAGAGAGGTAAAAGTGTATAAACTAAGGGAGGAGGAAGTTAGGGTGAGATATAAGCAACTATTGGCAGAAAGGTGGGCTAGTGCAAGTAAGAGTAGTGGGGGGGTTGAAGAGAGTTGTGATAGTTTTAAAAATGCAGTATTAGAATGTGGGGCAGAAGTTTGTGGCTATAGGAGGGTGGGTGCAGGAGGAAAGAGGAGTGAGTGGTGGAATGAAGAAGTAAAGGGTGTGATAAAAGAAAAAGGTAGCTTATGAGGGTTTTACAAAACAGAAGTGTTAATAGAAGAGCAGAGTATATGGAGAGTAAAAGAAAGGTGAAGAGAGTGGTGAGAGAGTGCAAAAAAAGAGCGGATGAAAGAATGGGAGAGGCTCTGTCAAGAAATTTTGCTGAAAACAAGAAAAATTTGGAGTGAGATAAACAAGGTAAGAAAGCCTAGGACGAATGGATTTGTCAGTTAAAAACAGAGTAGGGGAGTTAGTAGATGGGGAGCTGGAGGTATTGGGTAGATGGCGGGAATATTTTGAGGAACTTTTAAATGTCAATGAAAAAGGGAGTGGTAATTTCATGTACTGGCCAGGGAGGTACAACATCGTTTAGGAGTGAAGAAGAGCAGGATGTGAGTGTGGGGGAGGTGCGTGAGGCATTACGTAGAATGAAAGGGTAAAGCAGCTGGAATTGACGGAATCATGACAGAAATGTTAAAAGCAGGGGGATATAGTGCTGGAGTGGTTGGTATTTTTGTTTAATAAATGTATGAAAGAGGGAAGGTACCTAGGGATTGGCAGAGAGCATGTATAGTTCCTTTATATAAAGGGAAGGGGATAAAAGAGAGTGTAAAAATTATAGGGGAATAAGTTTACTGAGTATACCAGGTAAAGTGTATGGCAGGGTATTATTGAAAGAATTAGAGGTAAGACAGAGAGTAGGATTGCAGATGAGCAAGGAGGCTTTAGAGTGGGTAGGGATGTGTAGATCAAGTGTTTACAGTGAAGCATATATGTGAACAGTATTTAGATAAAGGTAGAGAAGTTTTTATTGCATTTATGGATTTAGAAAAGGCATATGATAGGAGTGGATAGGGAGCAATGTGGCAAATGTTGCAAGTGTATGGAATAGGTAGTAAGTTACTGAAGGCTGTAAAGAGTTTTTATGAGGATAGTGAGGCTCAGGTTAGGGTGTGTAGGAGAGAGGAGATTACTTCCCGGTAAAAGTAGGTCTTAGACAGGGTTGTGTAATGTCACCATGGTTGTTTAATATATTTATAGATGGGGTTGTAAAAGAAGTAAATGCTAGGGTGTTGGGGAGAGGGTGGGATTAAATTATGGAGAATTAAATGCAAAATGGGAGTTGACACAGTTACTTTTTGCTGATGATACTGTGCTTATGGGAGATTCTAAAGAAAAGTTGCAAGGTTAGTGGGCGAGTTTGGGAGAGTGTGTAAAGGTAGAAAGTTAAAAGTGAACATAGATAAGAGTAAGGTGATGAGGGTATCAAACGATTTAAATAAAGAAAAATTGGATATCCATTGGAGAGAGGATTATGGAAGAAGTAAATGTTTTCAGATATTTGGGAGTTGAGTGTCAGCGGATGGGTTTATGAAGGATGAGGTTAACCATAGAATTGATGAAGGAAAAAAGGTGAGTGGTGCATTGAGGTATCTGTGGAGACAAAAACGTTATCCATGGAGGCAAAGAAGGGAATGTCGAAAGTATAGTGGTACCAACACTCTTATATGGGTGTGAAGCATGGGTTGCAAATGCTGCAGCGAGGAGGAGGCTGGAGGCAGTGGAGATGTCCTGTCTAAGGGCAATGTGTGGTGTAAATATTATGCAGAAAATTCGGAATGTGGAAATAGGAGAAGGTGTGGAGTTACTAAAAGTATTTGTCAGAGGGCTGAAGAGGGTTGTTGAGGTGGTTTGGTCATTTAGAGAGATGGATCAAGTAGAATGACTTGGAGAGCGTATAAATCTGTAGGGAAGGAAGGCGGGGTAGGGGTCGTCCTAGAAAAGGTTGGAGGAAGGGTAAAGGAGGTTTTGTGGGCGAGGGCTTGGACTTCCAGCAAGCATGTGTGAGCGTGTTAGATAGGAGTGAATGGAGCGAATGGTTTTGGGACATGACGATCTGTTGGAGTGTGAGCAGGGTAACATTGTGTGAAGGATTCAGGAAACCAGTTAATTGATTTAGTTGGACTTGAGTCCTGGAAATGGGAAGTACAATGCCTGCACTTTAAAGGAGGGTCTGAGATAGTGACAGCTGGGAGGACTTTTCTCAGCTGTAGTATCTGAGCTCCTCTGCAAAGACAGTGATTATGTATGAGTGTGGTGAAAGTGTTGAATGATGATGAAAGTTTTTTCTTTTGGGGATTTTCTTTCTTTTTGGGTCACCCTGCCTCGGTGGGAGACGGCCGACTTGTTGAAAAAAAAAAAAAAAATAAATATATATATATATATATATATATATATATATATATATATATATATATATATATATATATATATATATATATATATTTTTTTTTTCAACAAGTCGGCGTCTTCCACGGCAGGTGACCAAAAGAAAGATCCCCAAAGAAAATACTTTCATCATTCACACTTTCACCACACTCTCAATCACTGTCTGCAGAGGGCTCAGATCGCAGCTGAAAAACCTCCAGCTGTCACTATCTCAGCCCCTATCAACCATGGTGACATTACAATCCCTGTCTAAGACCTACTTTTACCGGAAGTAATCTCCCTCTCTCCTACACACCCTAACCTGAGCCTCACTATCCTCATAAAAACTCTTTACAGCCTTCAGTAACTTGAGTCCTGGAAATGGGAAGTACAATGCCTGCACTTTAAAGGAGGGGTCTGAGATAGTGACAGCTGGGAGGGACTTTTCTCAGCTTTCGTATCTGAGCTCCTCTGCAAAAACAGTGATTATGTATGAGTGTGGTGAAAGTGTTGAATGATGATGAAAGTATTTTCTTTTTGGGGATTTTCTTTCTTTTTGGGTCACCCTGCCTCGGTGGGAGACGGCCGACTTGTTGAAAAAAAAAAAAAAATATATATCTTTCTTCTTCTTTCAACACGTCGGCCGTTTCCCACCAAAGTGGGGTGGCCCAAAATGAAAAACGAAAGTTTCCCATTTTACATTTAGTAATATATACAGGAGAAGGGTTACTAGCCCCTTGCTCCCAGCATGTTAGTGCCTCTTACGACACGCATGGCTTACAGAGGAAGAATTCTGTTCCACTTCCCCATGGAGATAATTTATAATAATAATATAATAATAATATAATAATTTTTATTTCTATGCATGTTACAAGTGTACAATGTTATTGGTAGTTACAATTATAAAACAATTATAAAACTGTAATGCAAGAGAGCCACTGGCATGCCATGGCATTAGGGCAGTTTATTCTAGAGACTTATTCACTAAGTACTTAATGCTAAAGAAATTGATTGAGTTTATTCTAGTTCTGTATTATTTAAATTATTATATGGTTATACATACTATTAAAAGACAATACAAGAGAAATTGGTTGAGTTTAATCTAGTTGTATAATTTATTTCAAGTTACAGTATGTTGATGCTATACTAGTATAATAACAATACTAGAAATTGTTTTTAGAGTTTCTTCTAGATATATATTTTATTTCAAATTAAGAAAATGATGATACTATAAGATTTTAAATGACAATATGATGATATGAAATTGCAACAAGTGTTAAGGAGGATGAACATATCAAATTGAGATCATCTAGTAAAAAAAATATTGGGTTTGGAAGTTTGTTACAGTATGAGTATTTAGTATAGGGTGAGTAGGTGATTTTGAGAAGAGTCTTGAAATAAGAACAAGAACTAGTAAGAAAATAGAAGAAAACC